>BQNB010059259.1:0-37406 GCA_026074375.1 Tanacetum coccineum
CCTTCTTCTTGTCTATGACCCTGTGCAACTAACCTTGCTTTATTCCTAATCACAATTCCCCTTTCATCTTTCTTGTTTCTGAACACCTATTTTGTTCCAATGGCCTTCTTTCTATGAGGGAGATCCACCAGTATCCAAACTTGTTGTAGTTTGAATTGCAGAAGTTCTTTCTGCATTGCTTCCACCTAGGATGAATCAGATAGAGCTTTAGCAATGCTTGTTGGTTCAATCTGTGATAGGAAACAAGCATATAAACAAGTATTTAGGGTATCATGTGTTTTTTGCTCATACACATCACTGAGAAACCAGCATTAACATCAACACTGGCAGTATTAACTTGTTGCCCAGCAGCATTAACATCTTTAGAACTGCTATCATCTGCAAACCTTTCTTGTTCAGCATTCTCATCATTTAGACCATCTTCAACCTGCTTTTGAGCATCATCGGCAGTTTTTGGTTCACCATTATCAACATTCTTTATAGGTGAATCAAAGTATGAAGAATCTTTCCAAATTGGCATCACAATGCAATCTTGACTGTTTTCTTCTGATGTACCTGTAGAGACATTAGAAACTGTACCTGTAATAACTGGTACATAGTTCATAGATTGGGTTAGAGAGTCAATATCAAACAGCCATTTTGGACCAGTCCCTTCTATAAATATATAAAAAGAAAGGTAGGAATCAAAAGATCTCAGTTATAATAATCCGGAAGTATGATTCCCGGGTCGTTATCCCCGATGAGGAAAGCAATTGAAAGTTGAGAGTCGTTTTGAGAATTGATGCTTGAATGGGATAAGATTGATATTGGTTATCTAAAACTAAGAGAAAATTAAGGCAAAAGCTTGAAAGTACTTAAGGAAAAACTAATTTTAGCTAAAAACGTAAAACGGGAACCCTAAACTGTGACTAAAATCCCTAAATTTCTAAAATTAAACCTAAAATGAATTTTTCACTTTTAATTGACTCTAATTGATTAAAAAGAAAGTTTAAAGAAAACTAGAACAAAAACGGAGTCGAATTGAGCTTAAAAACACGAAAAATGTGAACGGGAACGAATCCCGCTCTTTCAAAAATGAAATTTTGCAAATTAAACCCTACGGAAGCAAAACTAATCTTCTTAGAAACTATATGATAAAAGAAAATTTTCTAAAAAAGAATTATATTTTTTTGATTATTTTTTTATTTTTTATGAATTAAAAATGATTTTAAAGCAAATTAAATATAAAAAATACTAAATGTTTTATAAAAAATCTGAAGAAATTACAGAAAATAGCTTGAACAACGAGGAATCTAAAAAAAATAAGTCGGGAAACACAGCTTATCAAATAAGCTGTGTTATAAGCTAAAATAGCTTATAAACCAAAAAGGGCTAAAATGAATATAAAAGATAAATAAAAGGAAAGTCTAACAGATGAGCTACTGTAGCGTGATGGTTGTGTGTGTGGGGGTTAAAACACTTGGTGTGGGTGGTAGAGGTCCCGGGTTCGAGTCTTGCTCACCCGGGGCTTCCCACTATCCCAAGTGTTTTAAAAATGTTTTTATTTTCGCCATTTTTTTATAACTTTTTAGAAAACTTGAAAATAAAGACACTTTTAAAAAAAAACACGAATAAGCTCTAAAATAAGCTAAACAAGGCATAATAAGCTTAAAAACTACTAAGCCTATAAAATGCTAACTGTTGGCATTGTTAAACTCAAATAAGTAAACCAAATAGAGAAATAAGCTAACTTAGATAATAAGCTACTCTAAACAAGAAACAAAAAACAAAAATGAGCAACCAAATAAGCCTAGAATGAGCTTATGAACTCAGCGGTACTAACTTTTAAGTTAGTACTGCCAGTTAAACTCTTAAGTCTGCTTAGCTAATAAAACGCAAATAAGCACAATGAAATAAGAAATAAGCAAAAGCAGATACTCAACCACATCTAATAAGCACCTAAGAACAAAAATAAGCACAATTTATAAGCTAGAATGATGGAAAAGCTAAAAAACTTAAAAACACTTAAAATTTTACATTAGAAAGCAAATAAGCTCAAATAAGCAAATGACAAAACCACATCAGCTAAAATGGACTTATACTAACCTAATAAGCTAAACCAAACCTAAATAAGCCATAATAATAAGCAGATAAGCTAAAATAAAGGAATAAGCACTATTGGTGTAAACTGTTAACCAAACAGCCCCTTAAGGCACCTTTGAGCTTATTTTTAAATAAGCTAAAGGATTCTTATGGACTTTTGGCTTATTACCCTAAAAAGTACACCTAAAATACTACTTAAAACAACTTTTTAAAACCATTTTGAAATTCAGGAGCTTAATAAAAAGTCTTGTTGAAAACAACTCATACATTAAGATCACTTAGTTACTTTTGGTTTTAAAAAACAAAAAGCTTATTTTAAGGCTAAAAACAGATATGCTAATGAACTTATTTTTGCAAACTAACTTGAAATAGATTAACCACCACCCTTGTTAGCCATAAAATATGGTGACTTATCTGGAATTACATTTATCATTTATAGTCCTGTCGGGTTAGTTTAGCTAGTAAAGCCTGAGACTATAAATACCCCTTCCGTACTTCTATGGAGGGGTGAAGCTCACTTTTGTAAAAAGTGTGTATGTTTTTTTCTACTTTTTTCTTTCAACTAACACACACACTACTTCCCATCTTATCTCTTTTCTCTCTACTATAATGAATAAACATCTCTTTCACTTTACCAATCCTCCGGATCCGTTGTTCTTAAGGTGAATCGAACCATAACAATTGGTATCATAGCATAGGGGGAATTCGTGTTGTTAATCACTGATTCGTGTGGTTAATAAGCTCAAATTTTCGTGGCTTATTTTGTGGAAAAAGGCCACGGCTTAAAAAAATTTGAGCTTATTTGCGTGGTCAAATAGCTTATTTGGTTGAAAATTGCTTATTTCGAGCTTAATGTTCATGGTGGCGGGTTGATTATTAAATTATTTTCTTGGTGGCGGTTTGACAATAGTAGGGGACAAGATCCGTGTTTTAAGGAAAAAGTAGGTGGCGGTTTGACCAGGTCAACGGCGCTTTGATTATAATAATCAAATTTATTAGCCGGCGAGTTGCCATTCTACACGGCGAGTTGCCATATTACACGGCAGTTTGCTTAGGTACACGGCGAGTTGATTATTTTAATGAGCAAAAAGAAATGATACTCTGCCTAATTTAAAAAACCATGGTGGGTTGACAAAGTTCTAGGAGGCGGTTTGCCCTAGACGGCGGTTTGCCTTAGACGACGGTTTATCCTAGACAGCGGTTTGCCTTGATGGAGGTTAGATATTAACTACAGTCGGCGGGTTGATTAAAGACAACGGCGGTTTGATTATTATAATTAGGCAGCGGTTTGGTCTAATATAGGCGGCGGTTTGATATCAAACTGGTGGCGGTTTGGTGTAATAATGGTGGCGGTTTGCCATAGATGGCGGGTTGCCAAAGGAGGCGGTTTGCCACACAGAAAACCTAGTTTTGACTACCTAATTTCCCGAATTTTTTTTTCGACCTTACCGCGAAGGTCGATCCGCGCATCAGGTGGGCATGTGACCAACTTTGGGCATGTGACCATATTTGGGAATATTATAATCAAAACAAGGACAACAAACAAACACCACAATCAACCATAACAACATACCACACAAACAACAACACTTAATCCCAAAACGATCCTGAAAAGATTCACTTAAACGACAAAAAGGCTAGAGACTCGGATAATGATGACAAGTGATCACGAAGTTGGTTTGGTATCCCTTATTTGCGATTGAAGTTGAATTTCACAAAGGAGTCTACTTATTTCATCATCGTGACTTTCTTCTATTTTCTATCGATTGATGACTTGCTTGAACGTATACAGTTATGATTAAGACTTGGTTTATCTAGTTTCCAGAGGTCAAGGGGTGGTTGGATGAAGACCTGGAATACTATCACTTAAAGGAGTTACATTATAGTGCTCAGTGTCACACGCAGATGTCGTTGTGGATAATTTCAAGAGGTGTTGTACTTCTTATACTTTTGATGGAGTATAAGGTACTTAGAGATTCTCTTCTGCACCGTTCTTCAATCAACAATAGTGCAAGCTTAAGTAACAAATTTGGGGGATTTTACTTCAGTTTCAAGTTTGGTATATCGAGTTAACTTCACCAAGTGATCACAGCAATAGCCGAAAGAATACGAGGTTGGTAAGTTAGCCAGAAAGTATAAAGGTTGAGATGTAATCAGCACTTCTCACGGGCATTTTTATGCTATTCCAAGACAACGATACTTCACAGTATAAGCAAAATCTTCAAAGTTCTTTAACGACATTCATATACAAGAACTTAATTTGTGCTTATGACTAGAACTTCTCGAGTATATGGACGTACACGACAATGATGCTTCCGAGAGTTCGCAACCATCATGGGGGAAAATGTGTACATCTGGGACTTAATTGACTTTGATGTTACCATGTCAACTTCCAGGGGGAAGATTGTTAGCCCTAAAAATGTTTAATATGGTTTGTGAAGTATTATGCAAACGTGAGAAGAACAGTTGCTGATTTCTCGCATGCACCCCCGAACGAATATTCACCAAGCCCTAATAACAAGAAGCAGTGGTATAGTTGGTGTGGTTTGACTTCTACAAAATTCCGCTGTGCACGTTAATGACAGGTAGAAGATTGTTCAAGCTACATCAAAGTTTCAGAATCTGCTTAAGATAGGGATGTTGGTTTGGGGGGAAGCCGATTCAGAAACTTCGCCAAAAAGGAGTCTATGAAGAAAGCTTTTCAAGACATGCTGCATGGATTGGGGGGAAGTTAATCCAACTCATGCATACTACAATGGTTCAAGAACAAGTAAAGACAATGAAGATCCAAGCTGGAATACAAGTTTTAAGACGAGGAGAACTCAGAAGACAACTTCAGCTATGGAAGCGCTTTGGAAGACTAAATTACGTTGTTATTTTTACCTGTTAGGAACATTGTAAGTAATTCCGTAAGTCCACATATTGGGGGAAGATTGTTAGCCCTAAAATATGGTGACTTATCTGGAATTACATTTATCATTTATAGTCGTGTCAGGTTAGTTTTGCTAGTAAAGCCCGGGACTATAAATACCCCCTACATACTTCCATGGAGGGGTGAAGCTTATTTTTGTAAAAAGTGTATGTGTGTTTTCTTCCCTTTTCTCTCTACAACACACACACTCTTCCCATCTTATCTTTTTTTCTCTCTACTATAATGAATAAACATCTATTTCACTTTACTAAGCCTCCGGATCCGTTGCTCGATAATGAATCTAATTCTAATAGATCCAATTTCACTATAACATTTCCCCGAAGGGACTATAACACATGCCAAGGAAATAGGCAATCCTTACCGGTGAAGGCAATTTCAAATTATCCCGAAGGATTTCTATAACATTCACTTGTTTACTCAGGGCTATAACACATCCCGTAGGATTACTATAACATATCTCGTACGATTACTATAACGCATCCATCCGGAGGATTTCTGTAACAATCACTATAACGCTTCCTCGAGTCATCTATAACAACATAATGGATCCAAGCTATTAACATTTTAACACATTTTACACATTTTATTATTCATGTACTTTTCTCATTAAGTACATTTTACCATTCCCACTTCTCATTGCCTTAAGCAATATCCACACACACTTTTACGTTCATTTTAAATTTTAGACAAGATCTTAAGTATTAGTTATTCCTAGGCTTTGATCATATATGGATTTATGATTTAATCAAATGGATGTCAAGAGTGGCTTTCCCTGTAATATGGAAATTGAAGAAGAGGTTTATGTTACTCTGACCTAAGGGATTTGAAGATCTTATTTCACTAGAATGTTTACAGAGTTGTGAAGCCTTTGTATGGTCTTCATAAGTGACCAAGGGACCTTGGTCATTGCAAGATTGTCTACTTTTTGTAAAGTATAATCACAGAAGAGGTACAATATACAAAAACTCTTTTCATTATGAAAATTACCAAGGATATTCATTACTTGTTCGGCTAATAAATTTTAACATATTCTATGTGGCATGACATATTTTTGGGTCTACAATACAAGACCTTGGTGTGTGACTTGAGGGTCTTGTTTGAAAAGAGAATCTTGAGATGTGTGTATGGGTGCAGTTGAATTTTTCTTAGGTTTACAAGTGAAACCCGAAGCATGATGGGATCTTTATAAGCCAAGAAAAGTTATTCCAGGAATTACTTAAGAAAATTTGGTCATGGAGTGGTGTGAGACCTGCAACAAACCCTTTGAAGCTTCAAAGCCTAAAATCTAAGATTGAACCTGATGATGTTGTTTAATGTTACTCTATACTGAGCCATATATGGTTTCCCTCATGTATTTGACAGCTTCAAGGCCAGATATTCAGTTTGCAGTGAGTGCTTGTTCTAGACACCAGGTTACACCTTTGACTTCCAATTTGAATGCAGTCAAGAAGATCTTTGAGTTATTCTTAGGAAGGCCAAACTCACAACTAGGTCTCAACTATGGTACCAAGAGATTCTCCCTTTGTGTTGATCGATTATGTGATAGTGATAATGCTGGTTCTTAGGGGATAAAAAAATTACAACTGGTGGATGTCAATTCCTGGGTTAAAAGTTGATTTCATGGCAGTGCAAAAAGCAAACCATTGTGGCCTATTACTTCCACATGAAGCAGGAATATGTTGTTGCTACTAACTGTTGTGGTCAACGGTACTAGGATTCAAATTCAATATGCTTTGTTTATGGTGTTCAAATTTATGAACTACCAAAATTTTTATTGATATTTCAAGTACCATTTTGCATTTTAAAATCTAGTTTTTTCACCATAAGAACAATGCACATAGAAATTAGGCACCCATTTTATTAGAAGATGAAATGAGAAAAATTTATTCAGGTGCTTAAGATTCACACAGATGAAAATGTGGCTGATTTGTTAACCAAGGCATTTGGGGTGGACCCTAGGTTTATAGTCTAGTGGTTCACCCATTGGATGCTTAATCCATTGGATGCCAGGTTAAAGGGGTGATTTGAGTAAGGGGGAGGACTGTTTTGTATATTATCTATGTTAGTTTGTTTTTCTTTTATGTTCTTAATTTAGTTTTCAACATATTTTTCTACTGATAGTTTTAGTTGATTCTGGTAGTTAAAATTTTTCTTTTTCATTGTATATGTTTTGTGTGTTTTTCTAACCTTTTGTCAGATGAATGATTCATGAGTGTGAATTAAAAATGGGATGTGGCTCCTTTATAGCTATATGATAAAAAGTACTCATTTTGGGTTGGTTTAAGTGTCTTTAGCTAGAGTTGCAAGAGTTCCTACTGCGTAAGCTTTACTGTTCTATGGTGAACATTCCGACTCGTCTTGTTATAGTTTTCTTTGGGGTTGACTGCTTTTCTTTTGACGGGTGTCTTAAAATTGTGTTTTACTTTATTTCAAAGTTATAGTTTGAGACAATTGGGCATTTATTCATCAAAGGGTCACCTAGTTTAAGAGATAATCTACTCTTTACTCCTTTACTTTTATAAAACCCTAATTTTAATGCCCTTTATTTTTTCACTCCACCTCACTCGGTTGAATAACTCGATTTCCTCTACCAACTATAGTAGACTTACTCTTGCAAACAGTCACCAGCATTAATATCAATACATTCTTTGTTAATCATCAAATAAATGGCGGCTTTTTAAAGTTCGTGGATGAGTATTACAAGGTGGGTTTCTTGGAGAAGAACAAAGGCAGTGCCGATTATCACCAGAAATGTTCTTTGACTTTTTGCGACGTTTCGCCACTTTTAAGCTATGCTATTTCCCTTGACCCCATCATCTATGACTCATTGGTTAAAATAGTTCTGGTCCACGGCCCTCTCTAGAGCTTTTGTGGAAAGGCTAAGAGAGGGGGGGGGGCCCCTCAGCTATATTGGCCACCATTGATAGGAACTCCCTTATTACTATATACTGAATCATTTGTTAGGGCCAACTACAATTAGATGATGCCGGGTGGGTAGGGGGCTGGTGTGAGGACTTTCCATAGCTAGACATATAACTTAGGTTATGGACAATCTTGGGATACCCAGTGAAGGCAAGTGACCTTCTTCAAAACAAATTCTTACATCAATGGAGTTCTTTAGTTACACTTATCATGCATTGTCTCAGTACATTCAGGTAGTGGGATCAATTTGGAAGCCAATTGGTATTGCTATTCTTTGTTTTGACTGAGGGGAGAGGTATAATTGGGTCAAGCTATATTTTTAAAGGGATGGTTAACACATCAACAAATCCTAAAGTTTTTGTTGTTTCCTAGGTTTCTTCTAATGATTTTGTCAAATTGAACACTGGTAGTACCAATTCATATCATGCTTTTAAATGACAAGCAAAACAATGGTTTGACTAACATGAGGTTAAATTTTTAAAGGGGGACCACATACACTTGTGGGTACAATGCTTCCCCTGTCAAGTGCATAGTGCAGGTGAAAGTTCGGGGATAGCTTGCACCATCTAACCCTTAGACTTGTCCCTTAAACCCTCATGAACCCCCCCCACCCCCATGATCACTCAATGATTCATGATCCCCACCACCAGACAAACAACTATACTTCTGTGCTCAAGTGAATGAGCGGGTCCCTTTCAGACTTTACATTGCATCTTCTTCAAGACCTCATGAGTTGCTCCTGTCAAGTCACTTCTACAATGTGGAGATGAAACAATGGGAGGTTCTTTTCAACTCACCTCCTAGGTCACTCAAGCTCCACCTGAAGGTAACAACCTCAGGAGGTGCTGAGGACTTGTATCTAATAATCCAGTATAAAAAAACCAAAAATAAATTTTAACTATAACAGCTTTGTCTTCTCTAGTGTCAATTTGTGATAAAAGTGAATACACAAGGAAATCTGCATGAACGACTACACAAATGCTGTTCAAGGGATTGGTAGTAGGAAAGCTGGTTAAGAAGGTAAAATTGTTGGAGGATAAACTCAAAGGTAGAAAAAGGAAGTTTGTGATGACTGATTCTGACAAGGAGAGGATTGCTGAGCAAAGATGTGGATCCTTTATCAAGTGGCTAAGGCATCTGCTAAGCTGCTGCTGATTCAGATGTTCCTACTGGTGGTTCTCATGAAGATGCTATTCACCTAGATCAAAAAGACCATAAACCTCAAACCTAATTTCCTAATATACCTTCATGGTGAGTTTGTTGCTGGTTCTGATTTTCCTACTGGTGTATATGGTCTCCTTCTGTTGATCCTTCCAAAACGAGGGTAAAAATCTCCTTGGTGGGAAGAAGACCCTCTAGTAAGAAAGACATTTAGGCAAAGAGAGGAAGGACAGGTTCGGGTTGACAGAAGATGTAGGAGATTGTATGCAGAAGAGAAGGCTGAGTTAGAAAAGAGAGAGAGAATAAGAGATGGCAGAGGAAACGACACAAGATCGTCAAGAATGTGCTGATATTGAATTCAACAACATATAATATTCAGTTTTTGATTGGACTGGCATCATGGGTCAAGTTCATGCCAATCAATGGCTTACTGCTGATCTTTTAGGTTCTGATGTCAATGAAGATAACTTTGCTAAAAGGATGGTAGCTCTGATTGCTAAGAGAAGAAGAGAGTTTGCTGCACAAAGGTTTCAAGACAAAAGGAATAAGCCTATGACCTATGCACAACAGAAGGCTTATCTGCAAACTTTTGTAAAGAATCAAAGCTCCACCATTTATACTACAGGATGGACCTTGAAGCATGTGAAGTCTTTTTCTGATGATCAACTCAGAACAACTGGAGTTGACAATATCAGAACAGTGCTGAGAATAACATTATAAACATAAGAGTGTCTTGAAAGACCTGGTGCAGATTTGGTGAGCAAGCTAGTTCAAAAGAAGTCCAAATATATGAAGTCCAAAGTCTGATGTTCCTGTGATTCACAAACAACCAATCTGGGGAAATCCCCTCTCAGAAATGTACAGAGAGGATGTTGAAGTTCCTTCCCAACATGCTTTACAGCTCGACATCACTGGTTCCACACCAAAAAGTTTGGTCCTGGAAGATGCGATTAGGTCGAAAAGGGTGTTCTCCTTTCACTCTACCATTCTATTGAAGAGATGAGATCTGAGTGAGACTCAAAATGTGCATTATAAAGTATACTTACTGATGATGATTCTGCTTATGATGATGATTACACCCATTAAAATTGCATTGTGTTGTTGACTGGGGAATTTATTGCCTGCTCGGGGTTAGGCTGGGTCATTGTCACTCTCAAAGGAAAGACAATTCTCGAATGTGCTTCTCGAGATTTAGGGAAATCCTTAACTGGGGTTACTAGAACGACTTGATGATCATATATGGCCGTGTGATAAACATTGTTATCAGGGATAAGAAGCTAACAGGAGGTAGTCTCTTGTTCTATGGGGAGATCTTAAGGTCTTGATAGATTCACCTGAAGTGATTGTGGTAGCTGGATGTTTTGGAGAAACCAAAATCTTAGAGTATCAAAGTGGAAGCTATATTCTTCTATGGTATTCATGTGTTAGAGCACGGTTAGTTGGAATAGTATAGTAGAGTATCCTCTCAGTGTCAACCTTATGATCGGATGCTTGATTCAGCTGGAATTTGTCAAGACACTATGGTATGAACTTACACTGCAGTTCGTTGATTGCCTTTCTCAAGAAACAATTTCCGATTCAAGGGTACTAGGTTCATGATAGGATTGTTAGTTTGTTTATTTCTCATTAATTAATTATTTTATTATTATTTTTTGCTGTTTTCTTCTATATTTTGTGCAGCTTGTTGTAAATGGTTTTTATCTCTTGGAAAATCTTGGTTTTTGGTATACTCTTTTGGGAATGGATCACTTAGTTTTAAACTGCAGATGAGCATTTTGGTTTTCAGGCTCATCTTTGTATTTCAATGATCTAAGTTGATAAACTGGTTTTATGGCACAATCTTTAAAGGAAAATATTTTTTTTGGGTACAACACTCTATGGTTCTCAATTACCAGGCCATCAGGCTAGAATTAATTGAGGTTTGGTTTCAATTGCTAGGTCTATGACCAGAATGAATTGATATAGCTTTAATGATTTGCTTAAAATCATAAAGTCCCTTAACTGACTAATGTTTAAAGTACCAATAAGTTGAGATGGTTTGCAATTCACCATGGGAGTAACCCTTTCTGGGTCCCAAGGATTGTCTAGCCCACAAGAAAACAGTTATGCGGTAAAGGCTTATAAAATCCATTGATGGTTGCCAGGTTACCCAAAACTGGATGGTTTTCACTTGCCATATTCTTGGAATGAAAAGTGGCTAGTCCAAGAGGGTACGGCTCTTGGTAAAGACTAAATCAAATCCGTTGATGGCTGTGATGGTTTGCCAAAAATCATTAGGGATCTCAACTCGCCTATGTTTCATGTACTAAAGAGTTGAAAATGGTTTCAGTTCTCCATGGATTTGACCCTTTCTGGGTGCCAATGGACTGACTAGCCCAAGAGTGAATGGCTACTTGGTAAAGGCTCATCAAACCCATTCATGTAGTTGTGTTCCTGTTGCAGTCCATGTTTAGATGCTGATTTTCATGTTGCAGTCAAAGTTTATGAAGGTTGCTTTTGGAGTCGGTTTCAAGATGTTGCTGTTCAATCCTCTGGTGCTTTCAACGAAAGATCTATCTAGAAACTTGAAGTTAACAATGTCAAATTCAAGTTTAGGGGAGGATTGTTAGGAATTTTGTAATAGATAGTTACTACTAGTAGGTATGTAGTTCCTACTGGTAGAGTAAACAGTTCCTGCTGGTAGGTATGTAGTTCCTACTGGTAAGGATAATGTTATAGTTAGTGCTGGTAGGACAAAAGTTATTCCTGCTGGTAGAACAATATTAGTCCTGGTAGTATTATGCTTACTACGAGTGGATAGAATAGTTAGTTAGTGATAGGGATATGCATGAGATATCCTAGGAAGTGATAACCCTTATCACTTTAGCTTTTAGAGAGTCTTAAGGAAACAAGGAGTTAGGGTTTCTTGGGTATTTAAGAAACCTACGGCCTTGGATGAATGAGAAAAAATTGAATTCATTAGAAAAACACATTTATTATCAATAGAAAAGATCCATAGAGGATCATTGTTCTTAGTAGTTCTTTAACTCTGTTGTTTATATTCCGCGTAAACAATAGTTTCATTTGTTGGAGTCTCTCTTAGAGTTGCTTGTGATTCCATAAGTGCTCTACAACCTTAACAGGCTTGAAGATCTATCTAGGGATGGACCTACAGAAGTCCTTAGGTATGATTATAAAAGGAGTAATGTGAGAATAAGGGAATAGTACAGACTGAGATGGAGCTAGTACTGGAACACACCCAACAAGGTTCTAGTAATGAAATCTCGGTAAGCACTAAAGGGGTTGAAGAATGAAAAAGAAATGCTAAGATAAAGGGTAAAAAGAAAGCAGCCCTTCTTAAACCTTAGGCAGAAACCGGGTCACTACATATGCTATTAGAATCACATGGTTGATTGCTGACATTAAAGACAAGTATCATGGACCCAGTGATACGCTGCACAACCCTCCCTAGCCACTCAAGATCCCTCAAAGGATTCTTGTTTCACCTCTCACGGAGATCAAACTTGTGACACTGGGTATCAATTCGGTCCAGATTATGAATTGACGAAGGATGAATTTTTGATAAAAGCTTAAAACCTTCGATGTGTTACAAAAATCACTTTAACTAGTGACACATCGATTGATTTTCAAATCAGTTTTATCTTCAATCGGTGAGACTTGTGTTTCACACACTGTGAAAAAAAGGATTATCTTAAGAGTCCTACACATTATCCTTGTGATATTGCCAGAACATCCGAGTGATACGAAAGTATTTACAGTGAAGATGGAAATCCTGCTAGAGCCAACGTCAAACAAGCTCTAGGTAGGTGACTTGTGAGATCCTTAATGGATTAAACTTGTGACACTGGGCATCGATTCGGTCCAGATTATGAATTGACGGAGGATGAATTTTTGATAAAAGCTTAAAACTCTCGATGTGTTACAAAAATCACTTTAACTAGTGACACATCGATTGATTTTCAAATCAATTTTATCTTCAATCGGTGAGAGAGTAACTCACTGATTCACTCTTACCGTTCTATTAGTAGCAATACTATTAGTGAGGTAGCCTGCTTTGAGGTGTCCGGTAAAGAGATACTAGCAAGTACAGTGAATCTAATGCATCTGCGTTAGATGATCTAACACTTTGAGCTGGAAACCCTATCAAGGAGGTTCTTATAATGAATCTACCTGATCACAGGTACAGTATTTATACTGTAAAACTGGGGGGGGGTGGGGGAGGGGGGGGGGGTGGGGGGGGGGGGGGTACCTGATCACATGTACAATATTTATACTGTAAAACGGTCCTCACAGAACCAGAGGTTAATGCAACCGAACTTTGACGAATGACAAAGCCATATTCGTCACCAAGCTTTATTGTTAACTGTTGTATTTCAGGATTACATAAAGATAGAGATGCAGATGCCTCATTCCAGTAAAGTCAATTCACAACCCCATGCTCACACTTAATGTTTCTAATCAAAGACATCATGAAAACTAAAAGACCTACAACACAGCTTCCATAACTCTGATAAGTACTATCATGATCCAGAAGAGTGTGAGTATGCGGGTCTGAAAGTCACAACATCACATGAAGGTAATATTCCACAACAAGGATAATTAAGAGATTTAAAGTGGATGGTGATCTCAAAGAAAGCTCAAAGATCACTCAAGTCCAAGGAACAAAGATCACTACTTGATGTACAACGACAAATGTTGAAGAATCAAAAGACTACAAGCCAGAATCAAAGATTAATTCAAATATAATGCTAGGATTCAATTTGTATTTTCTGGGGTGACCTCCCTTAGGGGGAGATTGTTAGGATTATGAAAATCCATGTAAAAGACTCGGTCACCCCGTGTTATATCTAGCATAGGTTAGCTCGTAGTCTTAGTTTTAATCGTTTAGTTACCGTACGACTTATGGTGTTGGGCCGGGTCTTTACCCACTTGTTAGCCCACTCCATGGCCCATTTAGGGGCACCAAACTCTTGTATAAATACCCCTTTCCAGCCATGGGAAGGGGTTGGATGTTCATTTTATCACAAACACACACTAAGTGATTTTCTCTCTCTAGAACTCCTACTTTCTCTCTCTAGATAATTCGGCCAAACATTAATCCTAGGCTTGTGTTATGATATCCAATATACTACAATCGTCCTAGAACACCTCAACCAAAAAGAAACAATGGTAGACAAAATCAACCTCGTGGCTTTCCTGTAACTTGGAACAACTTCCTACGACATGGTTACATGCCATAGGAAATGTGTCTTCCATTTCCACATCCTAACCAATTGCATCAAATGTAAGGGATGTTTAGCACTAACAACTTTGGACCCATGAGATTTTGGGGACCAAATGTTTGAGGTGTTTCCTTATATAAATAGATATGCCTTGGAGTCGACTTGGAACCTGATGAGTGGATAAAGGATAGTGGATGCTATAAGGCATACAATGGAGGTAATGTTATTTTTAAGTAGTAATCTTCGCAGTAACATCATTGGCAAAGGTACAATTTCTAATGACTCTTAAAATAGATAATGTAGAACATGTTGATAACTTAGGATTTAACTTGCTAAGTATAGGACAAATATGTGATAACAAGTGTAGAGTAACTTTCTCTGAACATGATAGTGAAATCACTAAGGACGGTAAAGTCATAGGTAGAGGTATTAGGAAGAAAGGCTTATATTTGATTAAATTAGGAAATAAGACAATGGATCAAATTTGTCTAGCAATGATTGATGAAAATTCCACATTATGGCATAGGAGATTAGGTCACGCAAACATGCGTCTCATTCAATCATTGGCTTCTAAGGAATTAGTTTGAAACCTACCTAAGCTTAAGTTTGATCAACATTTTTGTGATGCTTGCAAAATGGGAAAACAAGCTCACACTAGTCACAAAGCTAAGAATATAGTTGTAGGTCCAAAGTCTTGGATCTGTTTAGCCTTTTGTAAGACAATAGCTAACTTGGATAAATCCAAATCAACTATATGAGAGACAATAACTATGAATACTATGTGTTAATGCGGAATCTTAACACAAGTACTAAGAAGAACACAATGTAATACTTTTGCTATTTGCTATTGATTTCTATTAGGGTTCTATATCCAAAACATTATGTCGTAGGGTTCCTTTTATACACCAAGGAAACCCTAATTGGCTTTACAAACGTGTGAAAGGATAATGCATATCCTTTCCTAAGATATCTCTATAATGATTTCATTCCTACGATATCTCTAAAATAAACTATCCTGTTACATAAACAGAATTAACTAGATATGAACAGTACTAAATTTTAGTAACTGCAGAATTAACTTAGTACCTGGCAGACCTTAACTATGTCTTCCAGACTTAACTCTATAAACTTACAGAGTTAGGTCTGTTTACAATAATTCTAACATATCCTCCCCTAACTTGATCATTAATTGTGAACTTCAGTTCTTTTGAGTATCTTCATTATGAGCTTCATGAGGACGTTGTGAGCATTATCTTTCGGTATTATTCTGAACTGCAACAAGAGGATGTTTGTCTTGTATAAGCAGTTTCTTGATTTCTATCAGGAAATCTTTAAATCATCACTACTTGATATTTGCAGCATCTAATCTTTTAAACATCATGACCAACACTTCACATCAACATGCACTATCTCTTCAACAACATATTATCATTTCAGCAACAGATAAGCAGCAACATTGACTATATGTACATCAGATCATAAAGTTTTAGTCTATTCTCATCACTTCCAGGTGTGTTAACTCCTGAGAGAGGTGAATCATTGAAAATTTAAATGGATTTGATGTCTCTTTACCAGTTAGCCATTAACTCTGGAGTAGCCAATGTTTGGTTTATAAACCATGGTACATTGATAACCATTTCAACTCTTAGTACGTGAAACATGGTGAGTTGAATTACCATATGATTTTTAGCAAATCATCAGCTATCAACAGATTTGATGAAGCCTTTACCAAGTAACCGTTTGCTCTTGGGCTAGCTAATCCTTTGGTGGAATCATGGCATCACCCTGGTGGACTAGTAACCAGTTTAACTTTTTGAACGTGAATCATTGGTAAGTTGAGTACCATCCAGTTTTTGGTAAACTGTTCAAACCCCTGTAGATGATTTTTCCACGCCTTTACCACAGACATATCTTGTGGGACTAGCCAACTCTTTACAAACACAGATATGGTGAGTTGATAGCCATACATCTTATTGGCAAGCTGTTAACCATATAAACGGATTTGAGAAATACTTTTCCACAAGTCGTATCCCTGTAGTCAAGTCAGTTCTTATTGCTAGTTAGGCATGGTGAACTGAACACCATTTGTTGTGTTGGTGCAAAACACCTCCACCAAGTGTTTTTCTTCTTAACTCCATTTCACATATTTAGCTCTCCAATCCATATACCAAAGCACTGAAAATTATTTCAAACATACACCAAAATTATTGATGTTGAGCTTGTCTTTCAATTAACTTCAAAAGTTGATAGCACACCTCATCTTTTCTATCTCCTATAAGTTTCTTTTCAAGCATAGCTTGACAAACTCTAGATGGTAATGGA
Organism: Tanacetum coccineum; assembly: GCA_026074375.1. Lineage (NCBI taxonomy): Eukaryota > Viridiplantae > Streptophyta > Magnoliopsida > Asterales > Asteraceae > Tanacetum > Tanacetum coccineum. The sequence goes on from BQNB010059259.1 coordinate 16,642, forward strand.
TACTGGACTTCAGTCAGCATATAAATATGTGCAGCCTCCAAAGTTAAACAATGAACAGCACAACTATGAAAATATCTCCAACTGAGTACCTTTTGCTGATGTGTTAAACTCCAAACAGCATCCTCTGTAGATGGTGGATCAAACATAGTCTTTAAATCCCCTCATAAAACTCTTTCATATTCTTTTTCAGGCCTGCTATCTCCATACTTCAACATCATCAGTCTGTATAACTCCTTAAGATCATCTCTTGTATGATCATTTAATAAACCTTGAAAAATCACATATACTATATCTGTGTGATATTCCCTGATGATTTGATAAGCTCCTTTCTTACGTCTTAAGAATTTGCCACTTAACAATTTTTGCAGGTGCTGATCCTTGTGGGATTAAACCCATTTGAAACTCCTCTGAAGAAGGTTCATCCACTCTTTCATCCATGTAAGCTTCTACATCTTCCTCAGTATCAGATCTAGCAGATTCAGACTTGTTCTTCTGCAATCCTTTCATTGCCAAAGATTTTCTTATATTGTATCTCAAAATTAGCTGTTGAACTTTAAATTCCTCTTCTCTCTTTACAGACTCATCTTTAGTAACATCAGGAACATCAGTAACCTTTTGTTTCTTAAACACATTTGCTTGAAGATTTATACCTGTTCTCTTCAACTTTGATGCTTCAAGCTCCGAGTTTATAGGAATAAACTTTTCTACCTTCTCTACACACTTATCAAATTCTTCCTTCAGCTCATCAGGTTTCAACTTCTTCAACTGACTCATTTTCTAGTTATTACCTTGGCTTTTTAAGTACTTGATCATGTACTCCCTTTGCTCAGCTTGAGTTATAGGTCTGTTTCTTCTATCTCTCTCTCTGTTCTTTGTATAACCTCTTCTTCTCATTGATTAACTCTGCCATCTTCTTAGCAAAATCATCACTAGAAAAATCAATAGATAACACTTTACTGGACAAATCTCTATTTGCTTCCAGCTTGGCTTTTACTGAATCCCAATCTTCTTCTGTATATTACTTTGCAGCTTCTTGTACTTGATCCATCCTATTCTTTTGAGTTTCAGACAGTTCTAACTCATCCTGCACTCTCTTTGCAATCAATGCATCCTGTCTTTCCAGTTCAGCTTTTCTTGCATTTTCAGCCTCCTCTTGAGCTTGCAGTCTTACTATTTCTGCCAAACTAGCTTGCTCTTCTCTGATCTGTTTCTTTGTCTTTTTAAACTAAGATTTTTCTTTAAGCACTGCCTTTCCTTCTCTTTGACCTTTCTTTGGAGAGGGAATTATGCTTTCATTACCAGAATTAATTTCTTCAAAGGCAGTATTAACATCTGTGAAACCAGTATTAATTCCTTCACCAGTACTAACTTCATCAGCATCCAATTTCCTCCTCAATCCAGTCTTAACTTTCCTTGTGTAGGTCTTGGTTCTTTGAGTAAGGACTTTAGCTAGAGTTTCAGCTGCTTCTAATCCTTCAGGACTAATATCTGCCTCCCCTGAAGTTTTGCCTTGTGTGGGAGTCTCAAACTCTTCTGATTTTTCCTTCATAATAGACCTAACCATTTCATCCAAACCTTCCTCTTGTAAATTCCTCCCCTGTTTGGAAGAATTTTTAGCATCCTTTTCCTCTGAATCGGTGAGAACCACATGTCTCCTTTTGAGAACAACTTCCATCTTCTTTACCTTCTTCACCAATTTCACAATTGCTTTTCCTATGGTCAGCTTAGTCTGCTTTAGTTCTTACTCCAAACTATCAACCTTTGTCATTAACTTGGGAACCAATTGAAGCAGGTCATCCACTGTCATAGGTCTTTCTTCAGTTATGTAGCCTTTGCTACCTCCAAAGGTAACAGATCCCCCTTTGCATTCTTCAAAATCATCCAGGTGATCCTTGTTACCAGTCATGTGCGCTGAGCATCCACTATCAAATATACCTCTGTCCTCCATGTTCTTGAGTGGATGATCCTGCACATGAAAAAGAGAAATTAGTTTCTCTTAGGGACCCAGGCCTTTTCAGGCTTGGGTCTGCCTTGTGGACCTTTAGCATTTACAGTTCGAACAAAATTGGATCCACTATTACAATTGGAGTTTGGTCTAGTGTTCCTCCAATTATAACATGCTGAGGTCTTAACAGTAGTGCCCTAATTTCGATTTACAACATGAGTGTAAGTCATTTTTGCTGTATTTCTAACAATGGGTCTTTTCACAGGTGAATGTGATTTTGAAAAATGACTTCTTTGATTAACCTTGTTCACCTGGGGTCTTATAGAACTAAAACTGTTTGAGTTACTGGTAGGTACTGGTTGTTTAGTTCTAACAGAATTAACATTTACCCTACCAGTATTAACATTAGGTCTAACAGAATTAACATTTTGCCTAACAGCTATGAGTTGTACTGGTCTAGGTACAAAGTGATTAGCATGATTAACCCTGTTTGCATTGTTCCATATTGGCTTTGCCACCCCATTACTAGTATTAAAAACCCTTTGTTTCTTAAGCTCAGCCTCTCTTGCCATTTTCTTTTCATAAAATTCACAATTTTTGATCAAATGACTTAGGCTGTCACAAACAAAACACTTTTTCCTAATGAAAGAGTAACCTTCCCCTAGTTCTCTTTCCATTATTTCATTCCTATTCGTTCTGTTAACTTTAGGTGTCCCCTGATTTTTCATTGGTTGCCTAAGAGTTTTTACGTGTGTTACACAACTAGGTTCAACTTCTTTTGGTGTTGGTTCAGACACGACTTTCTCATTAGTTGTAACAGAATTCTCACTGAATGTGTCATCTGAGATACTAGTTTCAGGCTTTTGAGGTCCCTTTTTACCATAAACATACAAAGATTCATCAATTTCCCGTTGTGGTTTAAGAGTATAGTCCCCAGTTAAGGGATGTGGAACTCCTTTGAAATTATCAGTCTTTAAAAAACTATTGTACAAAGGTTTGCCAACATAGTCTTCTTCTGTACAATTAAACACAATACGATTCATTTCTTCCTCATAGCTTAAAACCTCATTGTTTGATTTTATTTTATACCCTAAGACAACTTTACTAGTTGAACTCATACCATAATCAACTAATTTCTAAAGGTTTTTAGAAGAATCCTTCCATGAATCTACTGTTTTTTGCAGTTGTTCCTTTTCTTTTACAGCTTTCATTCCTATTCTCCTATATTTTTTAAGCTTTTCATCTTTTGCATACAATTCATTTGCCTGAAATGTAAGCTGTTCATTTAGAGATAATTGCTGCTTTTGAAAAGTAACAACTTGAGCTTCTAATTTCTTAATAGCGAGATTATAGGCAAGTATTTTTGCTTCTTGTTCACCTAACTGATTCGTTTGTTCAACACACAGTGTTTTAAGCTTATTATATGAATCAATGCAAGTTTTAGAACATAATGATACCTCATTATTTGAGCTGATTGCCATGAGTGCATGATTTGTCTCTTCTTCTTCTATTGTATGTTCTCCCTAATTGACAACACCATCATCCATAGTCAGCAAACAGTTCTGATTCTGCTCTTTCTTTCCAACCCCTTGATCTTGATAAAACGAGTCTCTCTTCTTTCCATCATTTGTCCCCTTGGATGTACATTCCCTAGCAAAATGACCAGTGTTGTGACATTTGAAACATTCAAGCTTCTTTTTGTCAAAACAAACAGGTTTGTTTCCATCAATCAGGACTCTCCTTCCAGTCTTCTTGTAGAACTTTTTCATTCGAATAGCAATCATTGTTATCTGCCAGTTTATGTCCATCTCTTCAATGTCCAAATCATCAATCTGTTCTAGGTCTTCATGAAGCAAGTCCAGATCTTCTGATTGTTTGGCAAAGAGTGAATAAATGACCTCATCAGCAAAACCACCAGGAACTTATCTTTCTAGAATATTGTTTGAAGAAGTAGAAGGAGTATAAGTACTGTAGGGACCAGTATGACCAGACTTAACCCTTTTAGTGTTGCTCTTGTTGTGTGAAACAAAAGCAACATTTTGAGCACTTGCAGATGATTTTGAGGTACTGATATGCAGTTTTAATACACTATAAAATATACTATACAAGACACAATAACCCTTCCCATGCCTTTCATTCAACCACCAACCCAGTATAAAATAAAATGGAGTGTTATAGATCAGAAGAAGGTGAGCAATTGAAAATGGGGGTGCTAATGAGGTTATTTAATTTAAAAAAAATTAAAAATATATAAAAAAAAAAATAAAAAAAAAAAATTAAGAAATTAAAAATAGAATATAATATAAAAATAAGTATTAAAAAAAAAAAAATTAAAATATAAAATATATTAATTAATGTAAAAAAATATTTATAAATAAAAAAAAATTGAATTATAAAAAATTTAAAATTTTATTAAATATTTATTAAAAATATATATAAATTTTTAATATAAATTTTTATAAAAACTTTAAATAATTAATAAAAAAAAAATATATTATATAAAAAAAATTTAAATATATTTAAAAAAAATAAAAAAATTTTAAAGAATAAATATACCCAAAAGAACCTTGGAGGCCAAGGTAAGGGTGTGATTGTCAAGGTCGTGTTGTAGCTGTGTTGGAGGGTCTAGAGAGGTGAGTTGGTGTGCTAATGGGTTAAGTAGCTCATGTGGAGGTGGTTTTGTGGTGAATCTAGCTGCGGCATACCTTGGAGACCAAGGTGATGGTGTGGCTTCATTTGGAGCCAAGGAAATGTGAGATATTTTTTGTAGCAGCTGGGTAAGCTGCTATGGAGCATAGAGGTGCTTGTCATTGAGGTGCTAAAGTGCAATGGAAAGTTTAAAATGGGTCAATATGTAAATAATGTAGGTCGCGGGTTCCTTTAGGCTTGAATAGTGTTTTTGAGTTGCAATTTTGAGTACACTTAAGTTATAAACATGGATTAATATTCCTTAAGACTATATCAAGAGTTATTAGCAAGAAATTCATAAGGTGGTTCGGGTAAAAGATGGTAGAAATGGGAATTTAGGTCGCGGGTTGGAATTAGGGCACGTTAGGGTTTCTTGGATTTAAATTCGTGTACATTTGCAATGAAATGATGAAATAATGATAGAATATGATTGATAATGTTGTAAATTAAGTTATTACAACTTATTTGAGTGTTGGTTGAAGTTAAAAATGGATAAAAACTTAAGAACGGGTCACGATTAGTATTTTGGGCTCGGTTAGGGTTTTTACTTGGATTTCTTGTAAATTTATGAAATGATGAATGAATACTGGATTGTAAATTAAGTATATGACTTGCTTGTAACGTGTACTGATTGATTGTACAAGATACTTAGGAAAATGAGGTAAAATGACCATTTTGGATGTTAATGCTTAATGGATCTACACATGTGCTTTTTAAATACATAATAACCATGACTTGGAGGGAGTTTTCATATTTCAAATGAGATGTTAAAATTTAGCTTGATCATCTTATGATCATTGCCTTGCAGCTTGTACATTTTACTTAGATTGTGTACATTACCCAAAATAGGTTTAGAGGTATATGAATAAAGGATGGTTTAAAAAAGCCTTTCTTGATATAATATTGCAATGGTACATTATAAGAGTAAAGTACTTTGTAAAAATGGATATTAAATTATCGAGTTGGAATGTTATGAATGTTTGAATGACATATAAATAGTATAATAAATGCCATAGTAGGTTGCGTGAGGCTCTACTACTTTAGTTATGCAAGTTACATTGCATATTGATATAGTTGATAATGCAAGTAATGTAATTAAATCAAAAAAATTCCATTCCACACGTACAATTGTGATCATATAAAATAGCTGATTTTGTATTTGAAGAAAATTTCTAGTTGTTATATTCCCACCCCTACAGAAATCTCGTCCCGAGAATTGTCGGAATGCTAGAGAGATGTCAGGAATTTATTATGAATTGTATGAGAGTGCCAATCATGTAAATACAGATTTGGAAATGAATAGATAATGAAGGTAATAATGATAATGTTTAAGTGAAGAAAAGGAATTATTTGTACAAACGTATTGAAAGAAACTTGTTTGTACGTATGCTATATACTTAAGCCTACTTATTTATAATTTATCACTTACAAAGAGAAGCGTCCATATCCTTGTAACTAAGAATTTTTAACTCATAGTCGGTAAGATTTATAATTCCTTATTCAAATGATAAAGCGTCCTATAATTCATTTCCAATAAGAATGATCATAAATCATCTTAACCATAAGCAAAAACATGATATTGAAATGGTAATGTGTAGAAAATGATATGATCATGAAAGGTAAGAAAAATATTAAGATATTAATTGTACTGACCCCATACAATTGAGGATGATAATTTAGGTTTCAATGTATGAGGAGAGTATTCAGAGTTGAACATAATAGAATTAATGGAATTTGACAAATGATGTCGAGTTTTGATATCACCAGATAACAAGATGTGGGCTAGAATCTTCCAAGGCAGCCTATAAATAGGCCTCACCTCTTACACACACGATATCTAGGTTTTTAGTAATTTTTAGTCTAGCTTAAATTTCGTATTTTTCTTAAATGTAATTTTCCTTAAAATGTTTTGTAATCTCCTTTTCAAGTAATGTAATTAGTAACTTTCATTAATGAAATTTAGTTTAAGTCATTTAATAAGCCAAATTGTCTAAATAAGCTTTTAAGCTCATTTTAAGCTCTTTCAGTCTATAAGCTGAAATAGAGTTTAATTTAATTCAGTATTAATCTTACCTAAACTTTAAATCAGTTTAACTTACAATGGACCTTATTGGATATGAGCTTTTTGGAAGGGGATCTTAACTTGGAAGAGATCCCAAGGACTTTACCCTAGCTTATCTAATAAGCTAGGGAGCTTGTAGCTGCCATTATTGGTCCTTTTGTTTAGCTAAAGGTTCAAGTAAGTTTCTCTTTTTATTTTTCTCTAATTTTAGTTTAAATTGCTTAGTTAAAGCTTATATGCTTATCATTGCTTATTTGCTTATTCTATTTGCTTATTAGAACTTATTTGTGTTTAGTTTAGCTTATTAATCTTAGATGATCATCTGTTTTTTTTACTTTTGATAGTCTAGATCTTTATTTTTCATATAGTCATCATAAAACTCATAAAAAACCAAAAATATTAGATAGCATAGTATTAATCTTTGATTTCTAGTTAAATTCAGCTGTTAATTCTTGTTTATTAATCTTGTTTTAAGCCAAAAATCATCTGGTAGTTAAAACTTGTTCATTAGATTTCACCTTAAAAGCTGTTTTCAATCTGTCATAGTCTTAAAGGAGTGTTTGGTTTGAGCTAATCTGACAATCTAAAATCAAAGTTTTCTATGCAAAACACTTGAGTTAGTTTTAATATCATTTAAGATCAATAGGAAAACAGATTTCAAAAGTTAGATTCTAATTTTCAAAAGGTTATGGCTTAATCTTTCCTCTCAGCACCAGGGTACTTTTTGCTTGTGAAATTTTGATCCAAAGCCCTTAAGGCTTGGATTTTGCTTGCATTGTGTTTAAAAACACAATTTGAGTGTGTTTAAGGTAGTGGTAGTCACTAGGTTAGCCTGCATATTGGTCTGTGTGTGTTGCAAACTGCATCAGTAGTACTAAGTTAGTTAGTACTGCTGAACTTCAGGCTTATAATTGGTTTAGCTATTATAGGATTTAGGATTTAATTTTCTAGTAGCTAGTAGTCTAGGTGTAGCTTAATCTAAATTAGAATCTAGTTTTCAATTTATAGCTTATTTCATAGCTTAACTCTTGGTTTGCACTTGTGCAAAGTGCACCAGTACTAACAAAAAGTTAGTACTGCTGTCACAGTTAGTACTGCCCCTTTAAGATTAGTCTTTAGTTAAGTAAAAGTAGGATTTTAGGTTCTTAAATGCAAGTTGGATTAAGTCTAGGTTTAGCTTATTATAGATTAAGTTTTAATTTACATTTTCTAGATTATTTACTTAGCTTAATTTAGCTGTCAAAGTCACAAAAATTCATAAAAGCCAAAAACAGTTAGCAATAGAATTTAGCTTTTAAATTTTAGATTCTAGCTTGAAGTAGTAGGTTTTAGTGCTTAAATTAGTTGCTTATAAGTTGTTAGTTAAGTTTACAAATACTCAATTGCTGTCTTTGCTTTTTGAGCATTTGAGCTTATTTTGGTTTTGAGCTTATTTCTTAGTTTCCTTAGTATGCTACTTTCATCATCATTTTCAGTGGTTCTCTAGTGTGTTATTAAGCTCCAAACTCTTTCATCCATAGATAAAGCACATCCTAAGCTTTCTAAATCGACTTTTCTTTCAAAATGAACTTAATTTGGAGCTTCTTTAAGTCAAAAAGACACTAGTGACTAACTCAGTTTTGGGGGGTGGGTGGGGGGTGGTTTGATAAAAAAGTTTTCTGTAAACATCTTATTGATAAGCGTTTATGACTTTATCATAGTTCAGCACTATTGCTTTTTATTAAAGTACTTCCACCAGCTTATTCTACAACAGTTCTACTTTTAAGTTTCCCTAAAAAGTACTTTTATAGTTCATCTTTTTTAAGCTTAGTAAGAGCTTTACTTGTAGTCGGTTAAGCCTCAGGGTAGAAATTGTAAATTTTAATATTACTCAGTTAGGTTCCCTTCCGTTAGTATAGCTATTACCCCATTAATCCCTAATCTTTTACACAGTTAGTCCTTAAGTGGAAGTTTTTTAATTAGTTTTATTTTAGTTTGAATTAATAATTAGGGTAGGTTTTAATAAGCTTAATTAACACTTTAAATAAAAGTAAAATTAGGCTTTTAAATATTTTTTTATAAAATCCTGCACATTTTCTTATTATATTGTAATTTTATATAAAAATTTTATGGGACTTTATTTTTAATATTTTTATTATTTTATAGTTTTTAATTAGTTTAAATTTTAGAAAAATCATATCTCTTAATCTAAAAAGCCAAAAATAGTAATTTCTTTTTCTAAAATTTTCTTTTGTCCTATCTTAGGTTAAGAAATTTAGTTTACATTTTTAGGAGTTAATTTTAGTTTATTTACTTATTAGTCGCGTTTTATTATTTTACCGTATTTGTTTAATTGTTTAAATTGCTTTTATTTAGTAGAAATAGATTATCAAAAATATCTTTGCTTTATTCAAATCAGAATCAAAGCTTAAACGAGGTTTCAATTTCACTAGTCGTTGGGGAAACGACCCGGGTGATCATATTTGCCCGGTTTAACATACGTATTATATATTATATTATATATATTTTTGAGAGTGAATTTTATCAAGGGTAACTTGGTAATTTTCTTAATTACTCTTTTAAAGTATTATATTATATATATATTTTACGTGTGTTAAAACTTGCTATCAGGCACTTTAAATCGTAAACTCAACAACTCAGTCAGAACGTAATACCAAGATGAAACCCCTTAATATGAAGCTCCCTAGTATTGTGATGCGATATAGATTCGGGACAGGATAGTTATAACATAATCGGTTTTAAGTGTTTTACTTAATAACTGGAAATGATAAGCACGTCAAGCGTTAATTAAAGTTATGTTTTATAAGGTTTTGAACACATTTCTACACTTTTTCAAAATGTTACATTTTAGACCCTTAAGAATGAAAAATGGCAGAAATAAAACCCTTATTTTCACTTTATTACAGTTGGTCCTCTAGTTTAAAAGACCGTACAAAGTTAAAACTTATAAAATTGGAAATGACATAATAACCCCTACAGTTTTATAACTTTGAATAAATGACATTTTCATCCCTTTAAGTATAAGTTTTCAGAAAGTTACGATATATACCCCTTGCATGGATAATATTTACAAAACAAGTCCGAATGGCCATGCAAGCTTATTTTAACATTCCAAAAGATATTTGCAGGTTATAGCTTATCAGAATAAGCTAAAATATGAAGGTTTAACGTAACAACAGTTTAAAATAACGATTCGTTAAGCTAAAAAATCAAAACGGGTCAAATTAGGGTTTTAAAATGAAAACGCGTAGGTTTTTAATTCAAATTCTTTCAATAATCAATAAAGTTGTTATATTAACATTAGTTATGATAGATTATAACAATATTTTACCATAATAGCTTTTAGATTAATTAAAAACACAAAATTAGGGTTTCGGGTGTACGGTTTTAGATTAAAAAGAAAACATGCATGGTTTTGAGTTTAAATTCTTCAAGAAATGAATTGAGCATAATCATAAGACATTAATAAGAGTATAGGAGCAGAAATGGATCATAAGGAACATGGTTTTGAGCTTAAATGGTTAAAAATGGGTCGAATGGGGTCGTACGCCTAGAATAACTTCTTCGGGGCTTCAAGGCTTGAAAACTCACTTATGTTCTTACTCTTAGGCCTTCTTAGAGACCTCCTAGGATAAGAACTGTTGCTTCCATTGATATTATAGAAAAAGAATGTAGTGTGAGTTAAGGAATGGTTTTACCCCTTTAAATAGGTTGAATGGTCTTGAGGACAACAAAGGTGAAGTGTAACATACTTAGAGTACTGATTAAGGAAAGTCAGTAGGTGACAAGGAAGGCTATGGTGTAGCTAAGCAAGGTTTGTAAGGTTATAAATGTAAGGTGGCGTGGCTTAGACAAGCAACCAGGGAGGTGAGTGGAACCTGTGACCAAGTAACAGCTAGATCTGCTTGTAAGCTACTTACTACGAAGTAGCATGTCATGGAGGGCTTGCTGCTAGGATAGCTGATAAAATTAGGTCAAAACTAGCCAAAAAAGTATCGCGGGTTCGAATAGGGCACGGGTTAGGGTTTTAAGCTTATTTTTAGAGTGCATTTGATTAGTAATGATGGAATATGGATTGTAATGTTTGTATTATGAGTTTATAACATGATTTGATCATTGGTTTTGGTTTAAAGTGGGTAAAAACAAAGAAATGAGTCGGAGTTGGCTTAGGGTTCGAACTAGGTGTATTTTTAGGATTTAATTTGCGTACATTGAGGTTATAATGATTGAATATGAAATTTGTAATGTTTAAATTCAATATTTACAACATTTGGACTAAATGTTTGAGTTACAAGAACATAAAAATAAAGAAACGGTCATGGTTTAGAAAATATCTCGGTTAGTGTTTCTTATTTGATTTCTTGAATTTCATGAATATGAGAAGGAAAATGGAAGTTAATTGAAGTCATGAATTGCTTTGTCACGTATACTTGATGGATTGTTACAATAATCTTAGAAAACCGGAGTAAACCCGGCATTATTTTGAGGATGTCATGCTTAATGACCTTATACATTGTGCTTTTAAGCTTGACTTGACTTGGAGGGAGTTTATATTTCAAATGAAATGTTATGTTACTTGTACATATTCTATATAGCATGTGCCATCACTTAGATATTAACATTAACAGGAATAAGGTTTAGAGGTATATGAATGGTTTAAAGCCTGTCTTGATAAACGTGGCTATGAACGATTATATGATTAGAAGTACTTTGCAAAAATGATATTAAGATATTGACTTGATATGTTATGATGTTTGCTTGACATAAATGTAGGTAGGATTGCCATAGGTAGGTTGCGTGAGCTCGTTAACTTTAGTTATGCAAGTCACATTGCATATTGAGATATTGGTAATGCAAGTAATGTAATAAAGCAAAAAATTTCCCTGAAAAAGGTGGTTCATATATAATAGATAGATAGTACATTGCATCTAACTTAATAGATGTATATTTACATTGATGAAAATTGCGGATTGTTATATCACACATTTGTGAGACACTGAAGAGGTTAAACTTTAGTTCCTTTACAAAACACACATCTTCAAAATCTAATTTACTAGTTTTTATTTTACCTTTCCCAGTAATTTTCCCTCCTTTGAAATTACCTCCAAAGGCAACAAATCCTCCATTAATTTCTTCATAATCTGTAAGATATGATCTGTTTCCTGTCATATGCCTAGAGCATCCACTGTCAATCACTCTTTTATTCTTCAAATCTTGCTGTGGATTGCCCTGCACATAATGATAGGGAAATTAGTTTTTTTTTGGGGACCCAAGCCATTACTGACTTGGGTCTGCCTTGTGCATCAATATAGTTAAATCTTTTAAAGGACATTGATGCACCATTGTTTCTGGAGACATGATCTAAACTTCTGTGCTTTGGTCTCCAAACCCAACATGCTGAGGCCTTAATATCATTTCTCTTGTTTCCCTTAACAACGCTAATAACTACTTTTGGCCAAGCAGTATTAACCCTTCTTCCCTTAACAATATTAACCTTTTTAATGAAATTACTGTTATTAGCTGCTGTTATTTTGTTAAAAGGCCTTCTAGCAGTTGGATATGCATTATTAATAACATTTTTCATAGGTCATGCATTATTCAAGAGTACTTTGACCCGCGTTGACCCAACGGGATATAAAAGGGGTCTTGGGCTTTTTAATTTTTTTGTGGTTCAGGCCAAGGAATGGGGGAAATGGGTTATGGTTAATGGACTTTTGTATTTGGATAATAGATTATAAATTTCAAAGGCTTTGGTTTAAGTTTAGGCTTGTGGGCTGACCCAACCCATTAAGTGGGCACGGGTTGGTCCATAGAAGATGGGTACACCTTCGGCTTTTGTATTTTCATGCTCTTTTCATTCCCGTGCTCGGCTTTGTCCGGTTTTGTCTTTATTTTGTCCTTTTATTGATATCCTTAACCTGCACATGCACAAACACAAAAACAAGCATATACATTGCATTTTTCACACGTTTTTGGTTATTTGAGCTCGTTTAATTAGGTAAAAGATATGTGTAAATAAGCACATACCAACTACGATATTAGTATTTTGTCAAAGAATATCATGTTAAAGATCAAGATCCAAGATTACAAGTATGCGGAAGGATCTTCAAAAGAATTCCAAAGAACACAAAGCTCTAAGACTCAAGACGTCACAAGAAGGGTCCATAATTAAGTGACCACCCCTTAGGGGGAGATTGTTAGCCGTGGTTTTTAGTAAAGTGATGGTCATTATCAATCTCGAGCCTTGTATAGGAAAACATAGTTTACAAGAATCACTTTTAAGCTAATTGGGCCTAGTTGTCGGGCTTAAAGCCCATGTGTAATAGGTTCAGCCCAAAGACAAGCCCAATGACCCAAGTAGGGTTAAAACACTCCTTGTACTATAATACCCTTCACCACACAAGGTGAAGGGTGTTGGTTCTCGTTCTTTCATTCTAATAATTAACCATTTCTTTCTTTTTCTCTCTAAGTTCTTTCTCTCTAAACTTCTCTTTCTCTCTCTAGAAATATCAAGATTTCATGTGTATGTGTGTGATTGATAAGTCTATCAATAACTAAAATACTGATAGATTTAAGTGTTAACGCTCCCTTTTAGTGATCGACACCCTACTTACAAACAAACCTACAATTGATCGGGTACACTGCCCGTTAGTGTTAGTTAATAAGTAAAGTCAACAAAATATAAATAGTAAAACTTGATAACAAATATTACATACACACAACGACACATCAAGTTTTTGGCGTCGCTTCCGGGGAGTGAAGTTGTTCAATTCTTGTTTATTAGTGTTTTAGATTAGATTAGTTTAGTTTAGTTTGCATTTGTATATTTTGCATATTTGTGTGTTTGCGTGTTTTTCTGCATTGTTAATTCTTGTTGTTTTTCTACTGTTCGAATACTGAATAAGGCGTATTCATCTCTTTGGATACGGTGTATCACTTTTAAAAACTTATATAACGTATTCAACATCAAACATCAATACGGCGTATTCAGTCTACTGAATACGATGTATCGATCATTTGGTACAGCAACAATTTTGTCATTTATTTCCTATAAATTTATCCATCTATTTAACCTCTTTATCTGTGTTCCTAGCCAATTTTTTTACAGAAAATGGACAACCCAAATATTACTATGGAAGAATATGTTCGTTATGAAACTGAGAAAGTTCTTAGAAACGATAAAGTGAACTAGGAAACTGCTAAGTATGGTAAGATCAACTATATTGGGGATATTAACTACCTCATATTTTTTGAAACAAAATTCCCAACTATAGTTTATGATGATGCATTAAGTTCTCAGCATGTTGATGAAGTTAATTGGAAAAATGAAACATCATTGTTCGAATATGATGATAGAAATTACAATGCTATATCCAAAAGAAAAGCTTTAAAGAAACGATTTTCTAAAAAAGAAAAATTCAACATCTTGAGTATTAATAACGATCTATTTTCTTATGATATATTTTCTGTCAATGATCTAAAATCTGATAAGGACAACGGTGAAGATAAAATAGGTATCGAGCAGTCTTCGGGGGACATATTGATTACACCATTACGTAATATAATAAGTATCGATGTTGGTACCTATACACAAGGGTCATATAAACTTTGGAAAACAAGTCATGATACAATTAGCAAATTTTTAATGATTGAAACATTTGTTAAAGAATTAAATATTAACATCATGATATGGAAATATGTTAACGAGGATGTGCTAATGAATTTTAAAAATTTATATGCGTCATTTGGCATCCCCTTCGACCCCAAGTTGTTTTATAAGGATGGACTGAAGCTGAAAGAAGTCTAACTTAAAGACTCTCCAAAAAAACAAAAGTGCTTGCCGGGAGACAACTCGGAATGTAATTTCAATTTTGTTATCAAGTCTGTCTTTTTAGGTTATCGATACGGCGTATCCAATCCCATGGATACGGTGTATTGACCAACCTGGATGTTATCCTTTTATTTTCCTGCACTTTTAAAAACATTATTGTCATACTTGTAAATACGGCGTATTCATAACTATGAATACATCGTATTTGACCTCTAACCCATATTAGAATTAATTTTTAATTACAGGTCTCAATACCGCGTATCCAGAAATATGGATACGCCGTATCGACTTCTTGCACAGTTATCATTTTTATTTTATTTTCTAACCGACGTTTATTTGGAGATACAATTGCTTTGGTTTTCTGAATGTTAAGACAGGAACAAACTGAACGTGAATGAAGAAACTGGTGGTACACATATTATCTGGAATCTTATGTGTGATGTAGTTATGCTCGTATACATACGCTTTTTCAACACACAATCTTGCCCATATACACATCATGGAGGATCATACTGAGCAAATCTCTGGAGAGTTTTTTGTTCTAATTCTTTATAATTTCTGTTTTTCATGTTATATTTATACAACGTAGGCGTTGTATATCTTAAGTAGGGGAGGAGAATTAGTGTTAGGAATTAAAAGTCTTTACACTTAGTACTGTCAAGCCTAAAAGTTTGTAATGCTCAGATTATAACAACCAGTACTAACTGATTAACTAGTGTAAAAGTTAGTACTGCTAGTGTAAAAGTTAGTACTGCTAGTACTAACTTAATACTGGTGAAGAGATCTTAATACTGCTGAAGACTTAAGACTGCTAGAAGAAGATAATGACTGCAAGAAGATAAAGACCTGTGAAGAGATATGTATGGACTTATTCAAAGTGTATATCTTATAAAGTTAGAAAGATATGTATATGATTAGAATTATAGAAGATCTTGAGTATCATCAAAGATTTGTAGTTATCTTGTAAAGGACTTTTTGGTGTATAAAAGGAGATCCTAGGTTTTGGTTATTGTAATCTCATTTTATAGAGTTGCATGCATAGCTTCAAGGTTGTAAACCCTAGTACTAGACAGAGTACTCATATTATTTATAATAATATTGAAGCTTTTTGGTTATATCATTGTTCATTCAAGATTGTTGGTTTATTGATATTTCTTCTAAGTATTAAAGAGTAGATTCCGCATACTCTTTAGTATTCACAAAGTTTCTAACATTGTTGTTTTGGATTTATCCAAAGTAACATAATCTTTACAAGCTAAAGAATAGATCTTGAGTTGGGAACAACAAGTGGTATCAGAGCTTGTGTTCTGAAACTTTGATCTAGAAGAAACAAACAAGAAGAACTCTTTATTCACACAAAGAGATGGATCTAGAAACTGCCCAAACCAATGCTACTGCAAAGTTGCCCATTCTCAAACAAGGTGAATATGAGATGTGGAGACTAAGAATAGAGCAATACTTTCAAGTTCAAGACTATGCTCTATGGGATGTCATAGAGAATGGCAACTCTTTCAAACCAACAGCACGAACAACAGCAAATGCTGATGGTACTTCTACTTCAATGATACCAGGTCCTGTTACTACTGAAGAGAAGGCCCAAAAGAAGAATGATGTAAAAGCAAGAAGTATGTTGCTGATGGCACTTCCCAATGAACATCAACTGACATTCAATCAATACAAGGATGCCAAGACTTTGTTTGATGCCATACAAACAAGATTTGGTGGTAATGATGCCACAAGGAAGACTCAAAAGACACTTCTGAAGCAGATGTATGAGAACTTCAATGCTCCAAGCACAGAGTCACTTGACTCTATTTTTAACAGGCTTCAAAAAATTGTTAGCCAGTTGGCCATCTTGGGACATTCTATCAATGTAGATCTCAACTTAAAATATTTGAGAAGTCTGCCTCTCTGAATGGAACACTAATGTCTTGAGGTTGTTTAAAATCAGATCTTGACACAAGAGGAGCATTGATGATCTCTACAACAACTTCAAGATTGTTGGAACAAGAGGTCAAAAGACTATAACTCAGCTCAAATTCAAACTCAGCTTATTCTTAGAATATGACTTTTTGTCTCTTCTCTAGCTAGTACCAATTAAAGTTAATTCTGCCAATGTTAAGTTGTACTGCTAACTCTCTCTTTAGTACTGCTGATTATCCAGATAGTACTGCTAAACTTAAGTGATGCTCACTGTGGCTATGCATTTTTGGCAAATCAACAAACGAGGTCTCAATTGTCATAAAGACCTTAAACAAATCCGGAAAGATCTTGAAGAAATAGATTTGAAGTGGCAGTTAGCATTGCTGAGCATGAGAAGCAAGAAGGTATTTCCAGAGAACTGGTAAGAAGATCACTATCAATGAGAGTGATAGGCTAGATTATGACAAGGTCCAAGATGAATATTTCAATTGTCATAAAAATTGGACATTTTGCAAGAGAACTGACAGAGTCCTATGAATCAAGATAAATGGATTAGGAATCAAGACAACTCAAGAAGGACTATGAATGTGAAAGAAACTTCTTCCAAAGCTATGGTGGCTATTGATGGAGCTGATTTGATTGGAGCTTTATGGCAGATGAGAAAGTACCTACCAGCATGGCTCTTATGGCTTTCTCAGACTCCGAGGAATTAATGACAAAACTTGTACTTATATCTGTCTTAAAAGCTTTGAATCTTTTATTAATCATATGATCATTTTAAGAGTAGTGTTTAATAAATCTGAGTTTTATCTAAGCTTCTACAAAAGATTGGTTTAGCATATGTAGCAAAACAATTATCTTTTACAAAGAAAAAATGAGTTATGTTTTGTGACCAAATTGTTGTTATAAAAAAAGAAACTTATTTAAAGACTCAGATATCAATGCTCTTAAGTGAGATGAGAAGCTTAAATGAAAGAAAAAGAGTGCAATCATGATTAAAATGACAATTTGATAAAATGCTTTAAGAGTTTAGATAAATTAATAGGAGAGTCAATATCTGATAACAGTGATAAGGTTTGTGGCGTTTGTAAGCTATAATGCTGGTCTACCTTTATTTACAGGCTTATTTGCACCCCCAACTATTGATTTGTCCAACTCTGGTCTTGAATAGTTCCAACAACCTGAATTTGAAGGCTATGGACCTAAGGCCAGTAAGAGTGTCTGTAAAGATACCTCTAATGAGGTTAAGAAAACTCCTGATGCCCTATTGGGTGAGAAGTTGGTGTCAAAAAAAAGAGAAGCAAACTGTTTTTCCTACTAAGATAGAATCTATTAAACAACAAGAAAAACCAGCTAGGAAACCAGTTAAGTATGCAAAGATGTATAGATCACAAAAACCTAGGGGGAATCAAAGAAACTAGAATAATCTTAAATCCTAACAGCTAGGAGGTGATTTTGTGATGTATAAAAAAGCATGTTTTGTTTGTGGAAGCTTTGACCTCTGTCTAGGGCTCACATGTACATTACCATCAAATGAAAGGGATGGTAAATGGGAATAATTATACAATGGTGAATTATAACTATTCTGTTAAAAAGGCTCACCCTAACTCTTACAGGAACATGACTCCCAAAGCAGTTTTAACGGAAACTGGCATAAAACCACTTAATACTACTAGCCCTGTTAATAATGCTCATCCCAAAACTACAGTTTATAGAGCTAGACCAATGTCATGTTTTTCAAAATTAGCTCAATCAACTGTAAAGAGGCCCTATCAATCAAGAACAGCATTAACTAACAAAAACTTTAACCAAAAAATTAATACTGCTAAGGAAAAAGTTTATACTACTAAGCCAAAAAAAGTTAATATTGCTAGGCCAACTTTAGCAGTATTTAGTGTTGTCAGGGCAAATCAGGTTAATGCTGTGAAGGCCTCAGCATGTTGGGTTTGGAGACCTATCAAACTTAACAGTGGATCAAGTACTTTCAATAGACAAAATTATATTGATGCATGAGGCAGATCCAAGTCAGTGATGGCTTGGGTCTCCAAAGGAAATTAATTTCCTTATCTTTATGTGCAGGTCAGTCATAATTAATACTGTTAAGCAAGAAAATACCTTGGATAGTGTATTCTTGGTTTTAGACTAACATTTGTAGGATAAGCATATTGAATATCTGGTATTGACTTGAGGGGAGGCTAATAATGTCAATATGCAGTCAAGAATAGATGGAAGGACATGTAACATGAAACAAAAGTGTGTGATGAATCAAACACCTAGGCAACTCAAAAGAGGTCTGGACACAAAGATACCTCAGTCTAGTGGTCCCCCTAAAAAGGTTGGTGATAAGGCTGTCCATAAGGAGTTGGGTGACATAATAGAAAGGGTTGCCACTACTGCTTCTAGCTTAGAAGTAGAGCAGGACATTGGTAACATCAATAGGACCCAATCCATAACAACACTTAATGAGCAAAGTCCTTAAGGAACTGGTTCAGATAGTGGTCCTAGGTGCCAAGATACCAAATTAGAGGTTGTAGATGCTCAAACTAGGTTTGAGACTACATCTAAATAGTCCACTGATCCACCTCTATCAAGAGTTAACACACTTGGAAGTGGCTAGGACAGCATGAAACTAATGGAATTGATGGAACATTGTATAAAACTGTCTGAATAAGTGAGCTTAAAATAATTAAGAGAAACCAAAAATGGACAGAGAGAAATTGGTAAGATCAAAAGAATTGATGGTGTTTGTATAAAACTATCTGATATTGTGAGCAAAAAAGAAAAGAGAGATGTGTGAAACAAAAACAGAAAGAGTGACTTAGTGAGCAAACGAATTAAGAGATAAAGTGAGAATAAAAACAAAAAGAGAGCTTATGAGAATCAAGATTAGTGATGAAAATACGTTTTGGAACAAAATTGAGGTTAAAACTGGTATCTCAAAAGTTAATACTGCTAGGTATTACTTAGTACTGCTGGGCACTACTTAGTACTGTTAGGCTAATCTTAGTACTGTTATAATACCGTTAGTACTGTTTGAGGTATAACAGAAGTTTCTTAATTAATTCTAGCCGTTGAGATATTTCCGCCAACAACTTAGCTTATAGGGGTCTATAATTTGGATATTTCTTGATATTTCTTTCCCTTATAAGCTTTCTTCAAGATAATGATTCAATCTTATTAAGTCGGTCCAATCACAACCTTAAGCTCTCTTTATAATATTTCAGTTAACTTTGCCAAACTTATATACTCTCATAACCGCACCTATCCCAGACCTCAATCAACCTTTTCATAATCAACAATGGCTAATTTGGAGTTTTGTGAGACACACAACATGGTCACTTACTTTCACAAAATAGAGGGAAGTAAAGGTTTTCACCAGATATTGGATTTTCTTAATACAAGTCACATAAAGTATGCTTTCACTAAAAATCCTACTATCTATGTTTCACTTATCTAACAATTTTGGCAAACTATTACTGCAAACACCCTAGACTTTGGAGAAGTACAAATCACTACTACAATAAATGGGAAAGTTAAGCTTGTTTGGCATCTATCAGGAGGCATCACAAGTTAGAAGACTCTGATGATATTACTACTTTGTCTAATACTAAAATCTTTGAACAACTTACACTTATGGGGTATGTTTCCAACTCTAACAAGTTGACCTTCTAAAAGGGTCACTTTTCCCCTTAATGGAGATTCTTAATCCATACCATTCTTCATTGTTTAAGTCCTAAGAAGACTTCTTGGGAACAATTTAGTAGCAATATAGCAACTCCTATCATTTGCTTGGCCACAAACAGGACTTTCAACTTTTCTAAAATGATTTTTGAAGGCATGGTGAAAAACTTAGATAGTAAGTCTAAATTTTGGATGTATCCAATATTTATTCAAATCTTTTTGAACAAGCATAAGAGACATCTTCTACCTCACAACAGAACTTATATTGCTCCTACCCTTACACAAAAACTATTTAGAAATATGAGAAGGGCTTCCAAGGGATACACTAGGGTGGACATTCCTTTATTTCCAACAATACTTGTTCAAGGTCCAATTCTGCAGGGTGAAAGATCAACAGTCCCAGTTGAGTCCCATCACACACCCTCAAGTGCTCCAACAACCTCACAACCACCACTTTCATCACCCTCAAGGATACCAACAAAACAGGAAACCGAGGTTCCTCAGCCCAGTTCTCCTACTTACACCAATGTAGCAGATGAGGCTGCATTTACAAGTGTAGATGTTGTTCATGGAGGGGCTGCCACTACTGTCTCTAGCATAGATACAGGACAGGGCAGTAGTAATATACCTAAGTC
>BQNB010059260.1:0-34372 GCA_026074375.1 Tanacetum coccineum
TACGCTTAAATACGTTTTTGAACGTTTTCAAAAGTTTTATCCGTTTTTATACGTTTTAGTACTTTTTATAAGAATGTAAAAAGCGTATGAAGACGTATAAAATTATACAAAATGTACAAAAATGAAAGTAACGTAGGAAAACAAAGAAAAACGGAGAAGGACGTAAACGAACAAATCATACAAAAATAGACAAAAACGTACAAAAACGTTTCACAACGTTTAGAAATGAACAAAAACGTTCAAAACATTCAAACAAGCTTGACAACGTAGGAAAACAAATGAAAACTGTCAAAAACGCACGAAAACAGAAGAAATCGGTCAAAAAGGTTCCAAAACGGTTGAAACGATCGAAAATGGACGTGAAGGTTCAAAAACAGTCGAGATTGGTCAAAATCGATCGAAATCGATGGAAAACAGTCAAAATCGGTTGAAAATGGTCGAAAACGGTCAAAATCGATCAAAAACGGTTGAAATCAGTCGAAAACGGACTAAATTGGTCGAAAACACTCTAAAACGTTAAAAACGGTCCAAATTGGTCAAAATCGGTCGAAAATGGTCGAAATCGATAAAAAAAATGGTCGAAATCGATAAAAAACGGTCAAAATCTGTCGAAAACGGTCAAAAACGAACGAAATCGGTCGAAATCGTTTGAAAAGGATCAAAATCGGCCGAAACCGGTCAAAAACGGTTGAAATCGACGAAATGGTCAAAAATGATCAAAATCGGTCAAAAATGATGGTGGTTGTGGCTTGCCGAAGGCGGTAGTGGTGGAGGTCGCCAGCTGGAAAATCATGTTGGAGAAGAAGGTAACTTGATGGTGACCTGATAACCTCCTAATTGTCTTCATTTGCAACCAAAAAAAAGTTGGGTACATTAAATTGAGAAAAAAAAAGTTTAGTACATTAAATTGAAATTGAGTATAAGTTTAGTACACTTTTATGCAATTTGCCCTCTAGTTTAAGTCTAATCATAACTCTATTTAACTAAATTCAATTAAATCCATGTGTATACACTAATAATACTTTAACCCCTTAATAATTGCTACTATATTCTAGCATGTTACTCCATCTTAATGATATATAAACTCATTTTTTGTATTGTAATCATTTAAACTTAAAAAACAAGATTATATCGATTTAGGATTAGATTTTTCCGTTGGAAACCCTCTTCTTTTGAAGATAGAGGTCAAGGGTTCGAACCTCACCCCTTGCAAGGCCGGATGTCCTCTAGAAGCAGCCTATCTTCGGGTATGGGTAAGGCTGTCTACATCTCACCTCCTCCATTACCTCGTGAAAAACAGGATTGAATACCGTTGAGTTTTTATGTTTATATTTTTACGTTACAAAATTAAAATCAGATTAAGAATCTAAGGGTGTATTTAGTTGGAGAAAAATATCTCATTTTTCAGGAAATTTTTCATATGAAAATAGAAAAACTGAAAACGTGTTTAGTTGCACTTTTTTTCAATACTTTTCAAAAATAAAGTTCTTATTTTCTAATTTTATATAGAAAAACAGAAAATCTCATTTTACCCTTTTCTATTTCTTTTCTTTAATAAAATAAAACCCGAGGTCCCCATATCATTCTAACTAGAGGTGGCAAACGGGTCGGTTTGGGTCATGGGTCATGAGTCAAACAGGTCATGTTTTAGAAATGGGTCTAACATGTCATGGGTCAAACGGTTTGGGTCAGGCCGACCTACTAAATTATAGTGTTTTCATATGTTTTTGAACGTTTTATACGTTTCATAAGTTTTCATACGTTTTTATCCGTTTTCTTTCGTTTTCATACGTTTTCGTTCATTTTTGTACGTTTTCATACGTTTTCATCTATTTTCATACGTTTTCATACGTTCTTTTCCGTCATCATATGTTTTCATTCATTTTTTTATGTTTTCGTCAGTTTTTTACGTTTTCGTACGTCTTTTAGGTCTTCGTACGTTTTCGTCTGTTTTCGCCAGTTTTTTTACTTTTTCGTATGTTTTATTATGTTTTCGTCCGTTTTCATACGCTTTCATCCGTTTTCGTTCGTTTTTTACGTTTTCGTACGTTTTCATCCGTTTTCGCCTGTTTTTTACGTTTCATCGTTTTTTACATTTTCGCTCGTTTTCTTTCGTTTTCGTCCGTTTCCATCCGTTTTCTTGCGTATTTGTACGTTTTCGTCTGTATTTTACATTTTCGCCCTTTTTTTACGATTTCGTCCATTTTCCTTCGTTTTGTTTGTTTTCTTACGTTTTCGTCCATTTTCATACGTATGCGTACGGTTTTTGTACTTTTTATTACGTTTTCTTACTTTTCCGTCATTTTCGTACGCTTTTTAATGTTTTCTGCAATTTTCTTACGTTTTCTTACGTTTTCGTCCATTTTCTTATGTTTTGTATGTTTTCGTCTATTTTCTTACGTTCAAACATGAGAAAACGCAGAAAACGGACGAAAAAATGTAAAAAAAACAAATGAAACTGTAAGAAAACGGACTAGAACGGACAAAAACGGAAAAAAATGACGAAAACGTTTGAAAACGGACGGATACAGACGAAAACGTAAAAAACGGACGAAACTAAAGAAAACGATCAAAAACGGACGAAAACATACAAAAACGTAAAAAACGGATGAAAACGTAAGAAAGCGGACAAAAAACGTAAGAAAATGGATGAAAACGTACGAAAACGGACGGATACATACGAAAATGTAAAAAATACGGAGGGAAACTTAAGAAAACGAACAAAAACGTAAAAAAAAATAGACGAAAACACAAAAAAACGGATGAAAACGTAAGAAAATGTCAGAAAACGTAAGAAAACGGATGAAAACGTACGAAAACTGATGAAAAGGGAAAAAGCATATGAAAACGTAAGAAAACGTGCTACCCATTGAGACGTAAAATGTTGAAGTTGTGCATTACATAATTATATACGAATGGAAGATAGGACCAATAATTTATTTACAATATATGGCGAAGATTATCTAGAAGTTCCGGACGAAAGCACTAGCGTGGTTCAAGAATGTTCTGATTTGGATAAGTATAATAGTCGTCGTTGGGCTCGGATGCAACCTTGATAGCATGCTTATATATTACTCCCTCCGTCCCATATTGAGTGTCCACAATGGAATCTTTTAAGTCTTTTTTCCTCAACTTTGACCATAAATATTTTTGTTTATGTTACATAAATATTGAACGAAAATTCTACCAACGAAAAATATATTCAAAACTTTATTCATTCATATATTTTGCATCAAGTATCATATAACATAAGAAGAAATCATTAAGGTCAAAGTTGAAGAAAAAAGACTTTGAAAAAGTCAAGTGGACACTTAATGTGGGACGGAGGGAGTAATTTTTATATTATCTTTTAGGATTTGATATTTGTGTTTTTAATCGAGATTTATATATGTGCTTATAGTATAATAGTGTTAATTTCGAGTATATTGCAAATTAAATCTATGCTTATGGTTATAATTATTTCTTATTAATTTTATTTGTAATTTATGTTTTATTGCTTTTATAATCATATAAAAAAAGTTGACTATGAAAAAAATAATTAAAAATAGCTCTATCTGAACATCTTTTTATTTTTTTAAAAATAAAAAATACAATTTTATTTAAACATGTTTTCAAAATTCTTAACTTTTTATTAAAAAAAAAAACCAGTATAAATAAATAAATAAATTAAAAAATTTCTACAACTAAATACACCTAACCGTCTTAACAAACACGCAACAATAACTTTTTCTTTGACTCGCTAAGTCACAACTCACAAGCACCACAAACATACATAATAATGTGATAATAAATTACTTTAGCAAGTCTGATATGCACACCATCTTTGGACTTGATGATCATGGTAACGTCTTGTTTACTTGATTTTTGGAACAAATAAATATGATAGATATATGTTCTACAAAAAAGAAAAGAAAAAACACCGCGTATGTTTTTCAATCAGTTCATCAAAATCATGAACTCACGATGGTGCAATCGACACTTTTTCAACTTCGACAATATACTCAAGCGTTGCAGAAGGAGGAATTCTAAAGCCAGAACCAAAATCAGCACCTTCGTCACCAAAGGCGAGTGCTGGAGGCACTATGATTCTTCGTTTTCCGCCATTTTTCATGGTTCTTAAAACCATTTCAACCCCTTCACACATTCCCTTGCTATAAGGCCTTGATCCTACCACAAGAGCCAATGGTTTTTTGTCCTTCCCAAAAGTATCCACAAATACACCATCCCCTACCACATTTCCCTTGATATCTATTACAACTAAATCGCCTTTCCTTGGTATAGCACCACCACCCACTCGCAACTCGTAGTACCTACATTACCATAACAACATGCTTATTTGTTCCATAATTATATGATTCATATGTCGTCCTAAAATTTGATATGACGTTGATTCAAAAATCTGTATGAACACCCAACGACGCTAAAACAGATATTAATAAGTAACAACTAACATGTAGTATGTACCTTATGCCATTAGGTAACACCACCTCCTCTTCCTTTTCTACGTCTCTGTAATAATTCAACAAGACTCTTAACAAACGGATGCACGAGAAAGATGAATGACTATTGTTACAAAGAGTAGTCTGAAAGATTATCTAAATTTTTGGATTTTTACGTTTATAAATTTTTGGAATAATGTCTGTTACAAAGCTAGTGTCAGTTGAAACAAACTAGTGTTTAGACATGACACTTGGATCTTTTGATGCATCCAAATGTCATTCTGAAAACACTGGTTTGTGTCAATTGTTGGTGTATAACAAACCTTGTATTTGCTTCTTGTTGATTAACCTCGAAACGCGTCTTGATTTGTTCAGAGACAACACCAAATGTTAAAAAACCTGCCCAAGCCAGACCAGCACCAAGACCAAATCTTCTGGTTAAACTCGAAGCTATCCAGTCAGTTGAATCAACACTTGTACCCCTACCACCTCGTTGTACTTTATCAGTAGCCGCTGTCAATGGCAGCTGCGATTCCTGTGATGAATTCTTCTTACTAAGGGATGGTGGCTGAGACGGTTGCTGTGGTGGTGGTGGTGGCGGCGGTGATTGTGACGATGAAGATAACTGTTGAGTCCTTACTACTGGTGGTAACACAATAGGTGGAGAACCAAAGAAAGTTGCCATGGATCTATCTGAAACAAAAACTGTGGTGTTGTGGTGCAATATGTATACCAATGGTCCCAACCTTATCTTGCAAATTTTGATAAGAAATGTGGGGCACTAAAAGCTATTATATCACACTATCACAGGGTAACTTATTAAACATGTACAACCACAGATGCATAGGGACAAAGACTGCTAAAATCATCAATTTATATATAAGCTAGGAATACTTTTTTTTTTCATTTTTTACATCAGTTATTTGAATTTACAAAGTGCAGTCACTCGCGCAAATAACATTATATGGAGAATGAAAATCGAATAGGTATTAGTTTCAGATATGAATCAGTCTCTCTTTTCAACGAATGATGCTAGAGGAATACATGTTGGCTGCTAATTTAGTCAGACCCAACTAGTAGATCACTCTGTCTAGTCTCGTGCGGCTTTTGAACTAGTGATTGGCTTTTGAAGAGGCTTCAATGTAGCCATGATATCAGCAAATGTAGGCCGTAATCTTGGATCTCTGTAAAATACAAGAAGCACTACAGTTTAGATTATTTTCCAAAGCCGTCGGTTACACTACTAAAACACAAAAGGAGTCGCTTCAAATAACTTGTGCAAATACCCAAATTTACTTGTCTTGCAACAAAAATATATGCATAAACGATCATAACTGCATGACTTTTGCCAAACGGAGTTGTGGAAGATAGGGAGGTTGGGCAACAAGTCAACACGGGTTTGACTTGAAGCGGGTCAGTTTAAGTCTCATTAGAACCGGAATGGGCCGGTTGGGTTTCTTTTAAGTATTATCAATGCATAATGATCACCGAAATACTGTTATTACAATATAAGTGACTGCTTACCAAATTTATGTCGAGACTTACCGATCTAGTCATCATATGCACAATTTAAGTGACTGCGTACCAACTTTATGAGGGATAATGTTGATTCTTAGGTTTGATATAATGTTGAAACATATTGATACGAACCTATCCCATACTAGGCTCGTATCGGTTCATAAGTCCAAGTGTAGAACTCACTCAAAAAGAGCTTGTTTGAGGAGGGGACACCTAGACATTATAAACCATCAACCAATCCCATACTTGGCCGATGTGGGATCATAACACATATATATATATTTTTTAATTTTTTGGGTTGAGGAATGGAGTACTCACGTTTGCCAACATCTTCTAATAATGTCACCAATGGCAGGGTCCACGTCATCCGGAATGTCAAGACGGCGATGCTGAAAGCCAACAGCACCGACAACTTGCATCGGGTTCATTCCACCCCATGGTTGTTTCAATGTACATAGCTCCCATAAAATGACTCCAAAGCTGTAAACATCACACCTGCATTGCATTCATCAAAATAAATGAACAGATTTACTATATGCACTGAAGTATACAATTTATTTACAGAACTACAGAAGAGAGTAAAAAAGACCAACTTTTCATCTGAAGGTTCATTTCGTAGTACCTCCGGAGCCATCCATTCTGCCTGAAAAACAGATGTACCACGTTGAAAACTACACATTTTGGTGTTGCATAATCAATACTAATAATAAAATAACTTTCATTCCACGTATATTCATTATATTTGCAGGTTTCTCAACTTGGACCATGGCCCTAAATATATCCAACATATGGCTCTCGGTTAACAGTACATATTAATTTGCATGCGAGCACAAAACATGACATGGCTGACAAAAGAAAGGAAATAGAATTATTATAAGCAATGTACTCCTTTATGCATATAATAAGCACACATGTGACCCCTGGGCCAGTTTTAATTAATCTACAGCGGTAATTATCTTCTTACTTAATTGTCAATAGGGAAAGGTGGGTATCTATAACGGTGCAAATGGGCGAAATAAAAAAGTTAGCTTAAAATAAAAAGGTCAACTGGGTTGAATGGTCGCAAGTAGCTTAAAACAGATTTGTAAAGCATCAAAGCTCCAAATCACTTTATTCCTAAATTTGTATTATTAATAACAACCTCATGATTTCAGTATCATATTTAACACACCAATTGCTAATATGATTTAGAGAAAAAGCGATTGAGGTCAACCCAAGCGGACACATTATGACATATTGACATGTACCAAAAATTACACGTCTTGACAATATTCACCCAACGTTTAAGTGAATCTACAAAAAGACCAACGGAACACACACACACACACAGCCACAAAGTGTGGTTATTTTCGTATGTTTAAAGGAAGAAGAGGTATGGTTCGGCAAGAACAGACCGTCCCTGCAGTAGATCTTGATGACAGAAACGTGCTGTGCTTCATCCTTGACAGCCCAAAATCACAAACCTGACGATAGAATTATATCTTATTATAATATGCCTATTTCAACTCAGAATTCTGAGGTTTGTAAGATTGGAATGCTACCTTCACAACCCAATTTTTATCAACAAGAAGATTTGGGGACTTCAAATCACGGTGAACTATAACCGGCGTGCAGTTGTGCAGATAATTCATCCCACGAGCCTGAAAGTTGAGTTTTAGAAGATACAATGATTATTGTTACAAAAATAAACCTTTCAGATTAAAGCTAAAGTCAAACCAAGATCCAAAAACTTGCAGGAAATAACATACGGCATCAAGGGCTATCCTCAAACGTCGTCTAAGATCAAGTTGATTGTTGGGCCGGTGTATTAATCTATACAAGCTACCTCTGCAAAAAGTAAACTATATATCATCACTATGGATTGCACGATAATTTATGAACAAAAATGAGAATGCTTTTAGCAAGTCAACGGAGTTTAAAGAGGATGATACAAATGAAGGGAAAATACAAGAGTTTATATAGCAAATCAATCTATGTCTAAAATGTACTGGAAAAAGAGAGCAATATCGATATAAGAAGACCATTCTTACATAGTTTTGTTTCATCTTAGTATTGCAAGAAGTGATATTGGATTATTACATTGCATGCATCTGACATCATGATTGGTATATGAGTGAATAAACTTAGAATAACTATTAAGGTTAAGCGATATACCTAGGCAGAAATTCAGTAACAATTGAAAGATGTGGAGCACGTGTTACAGCTCCCATGAAGAGTACCACATTCGGATGTCGAACTCTTTTCATGATGCCCACCTTCAACCCAAACACCAAACAGTAAGAACACAAATATAAAGGGTATGTTTGGCTTTTCTTTTAAAAAATATAATAATTACTCGTATAAAATAGATAAAGTATACTTTCTTTAACCCATATGTATAGTTAGTCCAGTACTTCAATATGAAGGCCTGTATTCACTTGTATGCATCTATACTTTATTGAATTACCATAAGAACATGCAATATATATGTCATTAATTATTCTGACTATGGAAAAAGAGCAGATTATACCTCACTTTTGAACTCCTCGAGGGATTCAACAGTTACCGCTTGGTCTAGGAACTTCTTAACAGCAACTTCCTGAAATTTGAAAATGATTGGAAGGATCGTTATATATCTTCAGTATTGAAGAATTACACATGCATAAAAGAAATAAAAATTATAACAATAAGCAAGCCCTACTATACAAAAGCATTATAACAAAAGAGACTTCCTCAAAGGTGCAAATCCGTATTAACGAGTTCGCCTTATTTCTAATTCGTTTAAAGATTATTAAACCAATAAGTAAGCCCTTTTATACAAAGCCGTATAAAAAGTATACTTACAGTTCCATGCCAATCACCACGATAAACCTCCCCATATGATCCTGCAACAAGGAAATAGTTATTAGATATGATTAATATTAGGATGGCAAAGATTCGAAAACTTAGCAGATAGATGAGTACCCAATCCAATACGGTCGCCTATTGTGATATCCTCCCATGCTATCTCACAATCTGCCACATCATCAAGGGAGACTTCGGATACTGTGCTATCATTACCTGCAGACCTATCTGATACTCTGTCTCCTTCTCGTGCTACATCATTCTCACTCCCTCCATGATCATCCCTCGTTGGATTAAGAACATCAGGCAGACCAGTTGCTACCACTGCTGCAGCTGTCGCTGTGGCTGCAGCTGCCATAGGTAGATCTATATTTGGATCAGGCGTGCTTCTTGTAGCGGCAGCCACCATTGATGATGCTACGACCGCAGCAGCTGCCGCGGCTGCTGCTGCCGCTGCTGGAACTTTTGTAACATTTTGCACTGGCTTGACTTCAGCTTGGGATGAAGCATGCTTAGTGGGTACATTATAGGAGGGCAAATTTGGTAAGAACCGAGGTTGATGATCTAATTGACCCAGAGTATTCTTTTCTTTGTCTTGAGTCGGGTGTGAATCGTCCTCTTGTTCATCATAAACTTCTGTAAATAAGTTTGCAGGAGCAACAACGCCACTTTCAAGTAATACATCATGCAATTTCTGGGCTAACTGAGGATTTTCTTTTGCAGCATCAATCATGTATTGTGACACATCTTTAACCTTCATTTTGCGTACTGCAGGGGAACTCACACCTTCAGTCCACGAAGGGGATCTTGCATGACTATGATAAGAGGGCCTTAAAGAAATTTCACCCAATTTTGTCTCCCTCTTTTTGTTTTTCGGAACTAAAGGTTTGGGTACGTGTGTTACACCATCAGATCTTTCTTGAGTGGAATCTAAGTTTTTAGACTCCGAGCATTCTTCAGAAGAAGTAGTAAGACCACTCGAAGAAGTTACACGGGAAGCATCCTCATCTCTCGACCATGGACTTGATGCCAAGGATATTTCATCGTGATTTGCTTTGGATTCTTCGGTTATTGCTGTGTCCGATGGGATTAGTGTTCCAGGGTCTGCCATTAAATCAACAATGTACTCCCTGGCATTTGTGCAATAAATTACTTTAATTTATTGGTAATTAGCATTAAGAACATAATATGTCTAGTAACTGAATTAAGTTGACATAAAGGGTATAACCTTCCATCACCAGTCTTTATGAAGTTCATTGTAACATCACTAGAGCCTGTATATTGTTTCCCTTTCACCAAGCGGCAAGGGATACCAACACTATCAGCCAAAACCTATGGAACAAAGAAAATAAGCGCATCAATCTTAGCCCCCCAAAAGATTGGGCAATAATACATATAGGTCCATCACTAAACCCCATGTGGAAACCATAAATACGAAGAAAGGGGTGTAGGGGAGACACGCAACCTATACTCTCTTAATTAAAACAAAAAATAAAAGAACTTAAAGGTATTAAGGATGGCGTCCATTTCGTAGGTAAAATGAGCTATTGTGTATGGTAAATGGTAAGAGAAATATATGCAGTAACTCTACTAGTAAGATTTGTAACTAGCAAGTGGTCTTGGCCTCTTGGGATTCTCAGTGAGTTCAGTCACCATGAACGGCTACAATTTTGTATTCTAAACTTTCCCTTTTCTGCTCTGATGGTTGCCTAATTGAAGCCTCGTCTATAACTCGACACCAACAGCAGTTGAAGTTCAGAGATGACATATTTCTTGGACACTTGTTGGACAATCTTTTTCAAGTTCTATATATACTCTCAATGTGTTGAATATGATTAGAAAAAACAATATCATTATTATAATATTTTAAATCTTTCAACCCACTTGATATGCTCCCCTTTAAGCTAAGAAAATTTATTTGACCCGTTCGATATACAACACAGCCCAAATTGACCCACTCATATATAAATGGGTAAAAAAGACGACCTAAAAGAAAATGCTATTGATTCTAAATGTGTCATGTGTAATGTACCGTTTCAGGTACAATCTGTTAAACGGTTTAGGGAACTTTGAAAATAAATACACAAAGTCACAAACAATGAGGAGAAAAATTATAAAAGAAGAGAGTACCTTGAAAAGCAATGCACGATGACGGGCCATCCCAATTTTTAGTGAGCCAAGTGGCAACACCATGCTTCCAAGAGTTACTTTCAATTTGTAGCTGAACTTCATCCATGCAAGCAACATCTTGTCGGGATCCCCAACTGGCCCACCCATGTGATTAGAAACAAAAATAGCAAGTTTCTGTACTATATTTTGACCAACAGATTCTGATGTTAACTTGGCACTTTGTTCAAGTAGTTGTAACAGCTTGGCATCCGCAGCCTTGTTGACAACAACTGCTTCCCATGTAATATTATCTGAAACCGGTGTTCCTTGTAAATCCAGAAGGGAAGGCATCTCTGATAATAAAGGTCTCGTTGTTGAAGTCTCGTACAAATCATAGAAGCCATCCAGAATCTTATCATCATAGCTAAGCGCACTGTATTTCTGTGAGGTATTAACGAGTCTAGGATATGAGGAAGGTTAGAACCCAATAACCAGGTTCCAAATTATACTCCAATATCAGGATTTGGAAATGTTGAAACCAAAACTATGTTAAGGGTGTTAAAGACATGCTAGTCAATAGAGGTGCGAATTTTGATCCATTTACTTACAAACAGATCGATATGGGCAATGTCTTATCCCTAGACAATCAAATGCTTAACATCACAAAACCGGTCAAATGAGTCAAAAGTCGCCCAATGTATATATATATTTTTATAAAGCAAAAAACCACATACTATTTTTTCAAAAAGCTATATAAATGTTGTAATAATTTAGTTTTAGTACGAAATAGTATTTCGTGCCAACCTGGCCCGACCCATGCTGATAATTACCCAGTTTTATCCATGTCTGGCATGGCAGACCTGCCATTTTGCCACCTCTGATTAGTCAGCCAGATATACAATAACTTGGGACGAAAAAGCTAGGTTGGTAACTTTTTTCATCATTATAAATAAGATTGAGACTGCAAAGTCCATTTATCAAGGGATGCATATCTAGAAGCTAATCTTCAACTTTTCTCGGTTCCTAAATTAGATGGAGGATCCAAAAGGCTATTCAATAAGGGGGAAAACAATGTATATTTTCTGAAAAAAGAAATTACTTAAGAATTGAGGTCCAGAGATCAGACCAAGAGCAATTATAGTACAATCAGTTAGATGCCCACTTCGCAACATCTTTGCAAATCATTATATCTATAAGGATATCCTTATTCCTTCCTATCTACTTCTTCTAAGTTTATGCTTGACATACCATTTCGTGAATTACTTATGCATCTCTTCTTAAGTTCTTGGAAACATGTTTCCGTCAAGTCAAGTGAATTTAATTCCTATCTCATTAGGAAACTATTAAATCATTAGTATCCATATCTCAAGACATTGAGAATTTAGTTACTCCTCTATAGCCTATATCACCTAAGATTTATATTTCAGTTTTATGGAAATAGTTACCTATCCACTGACTCAATCCCACACTAATTCTTCTAAAAGATGTACAGAATCACAGTTAAGCCATGGCTGATGGTATATTCCCTATCACCATGAAGTGCAATACACTGTGGTGCAAAAATGTTGACCCGAGAATTATATACGCTGTATAATACATGGCAACAACTAATGGAAAAACAATTGGATATAAATATTACAGTGTGTCAATAAGCATATGGCTCTATGAATAGGGATTAGGAGATATAATATCATTTTGGTACTGTCACAAAACTCATACAGCCTGTGTAGGAATTCTTAGTTATTTGAATAAAGGTGTTTAAGATGCGAAAATTCCTTCCGTCCATAAATAGTATCGGCTTTTGTTACTAAGTATGCAGATAAGTAGCTAAAGCCGGATGGTATTAATAACTAAAAAAAACCAACTCTGCAACATGTATTCGACAATTACACTACTCGTAGCTCTCGCTTAGAAAGGCTAAGTTAAGCTGGCAATGATAGTGTGATACTAAAACTATATTGACAATAACAATAGTAGTAAAAATAAACCAGAAGCAATATTTACAAAAATGTAAAAACAGATACTAAAAGCGAAGAAGTTACCCAATATCGATAGGAAAGGAGTTGAGAAGGAGTATTAATATTCATGTTTTGAGGAGGAGTTGGAGGAAGACATGAAGCCAAACTGATCTGCTTAACAGCTTCAATCTGAGCAGCTTCAGGATCCTCAATCGCACTTAATTCTAAAGCCAATTGTATTTGGTACTCCTCTTCTACTTCAGGATCCCCACCAACACTTTCCATACCACCAATTGGTGTTGGTTCATCTTTATCTTGTACTATCTTCACATTCGGACGATTTGTAACCGAATTAAGCCATCCTGCTAAGCTATTACTACTACTACTACTATTACTACCACTACTAGATAGCACGGGTTTAATATTATTCTGTTCATGAGGAAGACTGTCCATTGATATTTGATTACTACCCGGTTTCGAGTCAACAACATCAGAAGCTTGATTAGGCATCATGTGTAGCTTCTTCAACAGGCTCTTCATATCTCCTGTCTCCCTCTTTCTATTAATAGAAAGTCAATGCTAAATAAGAAAAACAAGAACAAAACAGCGCAACGCCATAATCGCCTCCATTTTCTTAAACAAAACATGAAACTTTCTTAATAATAAAAGCAACCCATCATCCTAGCCAATACTAATACCTCAAAACAGCCAATACCCAAATGAGCAAAACATAAAATGATAACAAAACAATAGTGGTTAATGGTTATTTCTAAAAATAGAAAGGGAAATATGTTTTGAAGAAAGAAAAAGGGAAGTGAAGCAATGAAGAAGATGAAAAGAAAAATAGGAAAGCCAAAAGAGTATGGCAGAGACAGCAAGGAGAAAGAACAAGTGGGATGAGAGATGACCCACATGCACCACTTGGGATGTACAAATGTTTTTTTCTTTTTTCTTTTTTTATTTGCTGGAAACACAAATAAGACAACTACTTGCGTGGATTCTGACTCCTCTCTCTAATTTTCTCAACTTTTTTTTTTCTTTTCTAATTTAGGTATTATTAATTCGCTTCTTTTCTTTTGTTATTCTTATCAACAGAAAAGAGGCATTTGTATATATGTCTCTCCGTATATGTAAAATTGCATATATATCTTAAATATGCATAAAAACTATTCTACTTTATGCATATATATCTTAAATATATATGTAGTTGTTTATCTTTGTAATCATATAATAAATACAATTACAGGTGGCCAAAAAGTACCATATGAAAGTATTTTCACCTTAGAGTGTGTTTTTGGTTTAGATAAAGAATTTGTGGGCATTTGAAATTCAAATTTCATGTCAAGTGTGTTTTGTTAGTCTAATATTTAATTTCCATAAAATGGTTTAAATTTTGGCATTTCAAATTCCTTGAAGAAATGATGAATTTTAATTTTCACCTTTGTTCGTCAAAAATCAAAATTGTGAAAGAGAGAAAAAAAAATTAACAGCCAAACATGTAGGCTGTGTTTGGATAGGGGCTTTTAGGGGCTTATGGGGGCTTGGGCTTTTAAAATAAGTCGGCTTATAAAATAAGTCTCGTTTTGGCACAGCGGAGGGCTTATGAAAGGCTTTTAAAAATAAGCCTGCATATAGAAATAAGGCCCATAATAAGGGGCGAGGAAGACCAGGTTAGCGCGGTGGCTTTTGAATCATAAATTACTTATATCCAACACAAAGAATATCGAGAACAATACAAAAACAAAATTATATTTGTTCCTTTTTAGTAATTTTTGGGCATAATAAGCTCCACCCCCAACCCATTTGCCAAACAAGTTTAAAAAAAAATACAAATTTTAATTTCGGCTTATAATATAAGCCCCACGCCCCACTCCAGCCACAAACACAAGGTCCCCAGCCACCAGCCCCATCCATTTTGGCCAAACATAACACCCAAAAACTTTAGCCCGGGGCTTTTGAATCATAAATTACTTATATACCCACATAAAAATATCTAACATAACAAAAAAAAAATTAATTGTGTCCTTTTTAGTAATTTTGCAATAATAATCCCCAGCCCCAGCCCATTTTTGTCCAAACAAGTTTAAATAAATACAAATTTTTAAATTTGCGGCATATAATAAAATCCGCAGCCCCCAGCTCAGCCCACAACACCAACCCCAGCCCAGCCCCAACACACGATTTTGTCCTAAACATACCCGTAAAAAAGAATTACAGATTGTAATGATATAAACATAATTGCTGGTTTGAATAATAGGGCGGCTTTTCCTTGAAGAAATGATGAATTTTAATTTTCACCTTTGTTCGTCAAAAATCAAAATTGTGAAAGAGAGAAAAAAAATTAACAGCCAAACATGTAAAAAGATTTCAGATTATAAGATATAAACTTAAACTCACAATTTAAAAGCCCATACACAATTTGAAAATATATTATTTTAAATTCTAGGAACCAAACACTCAAGTTTCCTCATAGTTTTACATGTAATAATACCATATTAACAAATGAAGTCATGCGAATGGATTTGTTGAAAAGTGATAATTAGTAAGGGTCCGTTTGGTTTGTAGACCGTTTAGGATTAAGATTTGGATTTTGATTTGTTTTTTATTAGAATTTGAATTTGAGATTGATAAAAATTTTATATAATAAAAGAATTACATCATTTTGAAGTTTTCTATAAGATTTCATCTTATAAAAAAATAGACCAATCAGATCGCTGAATTTTAACACGTAGGC
Organism: Tanacetum coccineum; assembly: GCA_026074375.1. NCBI lineage: Eukaryota > Viridiplantae > Streptophyta > Magnoliopsida > Asterales > Asteraceae > Tanacetum > Tanacetum coccineum. The sequence continues at coordinate 15,582 of BQNB010059260.1, forward strand.
AAAATTATGCGATTTGATTGGTTAAGAAAAAGCCAAAATTGAATCAATTTTAGTCAAAATCGAAAAAATTGGTGAGAAAAAAAGACATAAAATTATATGTGTCAAATTTGTGAAAAATAAAAACTTACAAAAAAGAAAGTGTTAATAAAAATTTAATGGTTGAATTTTAAATAAATCATATAGAGATAAGTGAAAGTTATAATTTTCCATATTTTTTAATAACTTTAGAAAATAAACAAATATCGACTTTATACTTTAAAAATACAACATATATAAAATCTATTTAAAGTTTATATAAGAATATAAAAAATACATATTAAACTCGCATATTGTGTACAACATGATATTAATAGATAAATTTGAACAACAACATCAACATCAACTCTCATGTGAGTTATACAAAGTTAAAATATCTCATCCAACAAAATCTTTCCAAAATATTAATCGATATTAATCAATGTTTTAAAAAACGGTTTTTTAATTGACCCGGTCGATCCACCGGGTCACGGTTCAACCGGGTTTCTCGGCAAAATCCGGCTTTCGGTCACCCGACCGGTTCACGGTTCAACCGACTAGGTCAACTCGGGTTTTAAAACACTTATATTAATACATAATAAATTTTGTTACGTAAAACCATGTGCATAATTATAAGTTGTACTAATATTACTATTACAAAACATTAAACACGGGAAAATTTTCATATGCTCGTATATTAAACAAAAAATAAAATAACTTTGATTTATGTGTAAGCCTCGTGCATGTACGAGACTTATAACTAGTTAACTGAAAAGAGATAAAATTTATTACTATACAGATATAAAATATATTGATGTAATGTGAAATATTCTATTTTGTTAAAAATTATTATTTTTTGAAACATAAAAGAGATAAATAAAGAAAGACGACAAGACTGGACTCGCAACTTTCTCAAAACCTAGCTATCTCCGTATCTTTTGAAGATGCTCACGTATTTGGCATAGAACCCAAAAGATTAAAACAAACATCATTTTCTTTTTTTTATCCAAAAATCAATCCTTATCCCCATCAAACAAACGGACCCTAAATTACACATGTCATTTTTACTTGTTAAAAGAAGTTAAGAATGTATTACATTACTTATATCTGTAATACACTAATATTTTATAAACCCGCTAATTCGTGAATAATAGATTAAAAAAGCTAACTTAAGTTATTTATAACTTCATATATGGTTGGTTGGTGATTTATCGATATGCTACGTACATAATACCATATAAATTTCATAAAAAGTTGTGTTTAATATGTTATAATTTTGTGCATAAATGTGGTTTAGTATAAAAGTTAATTAAATTATACCGTATAACAATTGTTCAAGTTTGGGATGTAAGACGATACGTATTGTTGCGAAGCCGTCGGGTTGGGGGATTGGCTTCGGGGAGTGGGACGGCTCGGGTGCACTGTGAAGCCGCGGCTTGAGCCGACATTGTTCACACGTCGAGCCGAGCCGACGCCAAGTGTCCACGAGGATTAAAAAAATAAGTTTAGGTTAGTGGCTTCTCCACTATGTTTTTTTTAACACAGCTTCTCCACTATGTTGCCACTTAATTTTGGGGGTTACTTGCATTTGTAACACGTGTTATGTTTAACACTTGTCTTCCATTATCCGTATGATTAGCATAGCACTATATATTGCACATGCAAATGATGAGGTGTCATTTTATACACTTTTTCGGGGTCATTTAACTTCTTAAATCGTGCATTTATGCCCAAAATAGGTACTTAATCGTTCATTTTTAGGTATTTAGCATTTGAAAGGCATTTGGAGGAAATACACGTGACTTGGGCTCATTTGGAGAAGAAACGGACAAGACTACGAACCAACACCAAGACTCTTCAAGATTTAAAGTCTCAGCGCCTGGAGACGGTGTCACCATTCATACACAGTGTATTTCCAAGTGTTATTGATTGTTTGCTTATTGCAACTTTTTAGTTTCTTGATTTGGTTCGAATGTGTTAATACAAATATTCGCTTAAAAATGATATTTATATTTAATGTTCTTCAAAGTTTTTATAATAACAAATATAATGTCATACTACGTAAAGGTTTACGTAAACATGTTATTTAGTCGTAAGTTTCCATAGCGATGTCAAATCACTTAAGATATGAATATGAAATTATAAAACATTAAGAATAACCAAAGAATATATATTGGCATGCATACTAGTTTAATCATTTGCATAAACTCATGTAAGTTTGTTAACATCTTTAGGCTGGACGGAGTGGAGGTGAGTTTGGCAAAACTCACCTAGGTGACTTATGAAGTCACGCGTGAGTGCCATCCCACCCTCAAAACTCACCTAGGTGACTTCCACTATCATGGTGAGTTTCACCCATTTTTTGTCACACTTCGGTGAGAAACTCACATATGTGAGTTTGATAAATGGTGGGTCCCCTCTCTTTATATATATTGTATTTTAATTAGTTGTGAGTGTATGTGGGTATATAGTGGGGTATATTTTATATAAAGTGGGTATTTTAATTAAAGGTGAGTTTTAGTGGTAAGGTGAGTTCTTATTACGCTTGAAAGGTGAGTTTCATTTGGAGAGAGAAAGCTGATGTGACGGTGACGTGTCAGGTGGGTTTACCACCACCACTCCATCCAGCCTTACTAAACAAATGATTTCAAGTAAACATATACTTAATAAATAACTAGTTGCATTAATGAATAAGACAAAATAAGATTAACTATAAATGAAAACAATCTTTTCATATCTTTCCAAATCTAGCAAATGTTTCTATTTCAATTTTAAAAAGAGTTAAGTACTATTTTGTGGTCCTATGGGTATTTGGTGCGAGTTACTTTTTGGTCCAAAATATCAAAAAAGGTTCACTTTTGGTCCAAAAACATAGGTTCGGTCACGTTTAGGTCCAATCTCGTGAATTTGACTAAGAAATTGTTGGACTAAGTGCAAACGAAACTATGTTTTTGGGGACCAAAAGTGCTAAGGAAATATGTTCTTTTTGGACTCAAAACGTTGAAACGGAAACCGATGTGTTTGGACCAAAACAACCTTTTTTTATTTTTGGACAAAGTGAGAAAATGCACCAAACCACAAGGACCAAAAATGTACTTAACTCTTTTAAAAAATATTTTACTTTTAGAAGCTTGTACTAAATTTGATATTTAAGTACAATTAGAAGATTTTAAAAAGATTTTTGATCAACCACTAAAAGACAGAAAAACAGCCATGACCGCCTACGGATCCACCAAATACAAACACGGATCCAGCTACGGTGGACCCGTCGATCCATGGATGACATAATTCAAATCAGCTTTCCTTTTTTATAAATAGAGCCATATGTTTTTATTTAAAAGCACATATTTCCACTCTCTCTAGCATTAGTTAGTTCATATCATTTGCATTCATTCTTTGATAATTATACTTGTTATATAATCCATACAAGTGATCCACTCATTTTCACTTTTTAGTAAAGAACACAAAGAAGATCTCAAGACTTCAAGTAGTTGTGTCATCACTTTGTTGTGATATTTATCCACCATCATCTATCGTCTTATTCATCATAGTTGTATGATTGGTTAGTATTTTAGGCCTTAAAATACATAGTGTGTTAGATTAGTTCTATCTCGAAGTAGGATTCAGTATTTAACTTTGTATCGAAAAAAGTGTAACCGACGTTATACGGTTTTCTCTGCCTAAAGGGAGCTTGTTGACATAGTAAAGAGAACTCTCGCATTGGGGACTCGGGGAGTGAAGTAGGGCGAAGAAGAGCTTCGTAGCCGAACCACTATAAATAATTGTGTCATCGGTGTGATCGTTCCTCTCTTTACTTATTTACATATTACATTCATTTATTGCATTGCTATCATATACATATTTGTATATATATTGAAATCATATAATTAAGCAAATCTAGGTTTTAATTTTAAAAATGTAAAACTATTCAACCCTCCTTGTATTTTCCACAAAGTTGAAAAGTACTAGTAGTCGATGAGATTTTTTTAACGACTAACGGCTATTGTATTTTCGTGCGACCGAAGTTTTTTTTTTTTTTTAAAGTCAATTTTTTTAACTTTCGTTGTTTCTAAAAACAAAATTTGGTCGTGAAAAAAATAAAATAACCATCATTCGCACAAAAAATAGTTGGTCCAATCAACTTAAGGGGAGTCGTTCACAAGGCAGAGTAGACGCGGAAAGAGTAAGAAATTTTATTGATAGTAGTAGGGAGCAGGGTTACATGAAAAACTTAATTTACAATGATGTGCTAAGTATCTTATATATTACCAACCAAAGGACAAGAAAGTTAAATGCATTCTTATTTTATATTATTGATACATCTGACACTTTGGAGACAGCTGGTGCCTATCTTCTCTTTTTTAAAGTAGCTTTTTTAAAGAAGCTCCTGTTTAGTCTAAACTGTTTACCTGAATGGAAAAAATTAAAGGTACCAATAAACTTAAAAGGATTTAATGATGAGGGAAATAGAATAGAAAATTATAATGAAAATATATATATTCAAATATTTGATAAAAAATTAAAAATTCTAAAGTTTATGGATTTGATTTAACCAATAAAGATATTATAATTGGTTGGGATTTTATAAAACTATACTTACCAATAATAAATTTACATAAAACTCAGTTCAGTCGTTTTTACCACTATCTTTGACAAAACGAAAGTTTAAATAGTCCTAGCTGTATTAAATAAAATCCCCCCCCCCAAAACCGGCAAACCTCAAAATTGGATAAAGGAGTGAAAAAATTACTCAACAAGTAAAATATGAAATATAAATATAGTAGAAAGGTGGCTATTTTTACTATTGATCAAGAAACAGAAATTGCTAATTTATTACAAGGATGTTTTAGTGAAAATCCCCTAGAAAATTGGGAAAAACACAAAACAGAAGTACAAATATCTCTTATTGATGAAAATAGTATTATCCAAAATAAACCTTTCATTAAATATGAAAAAGATTAGAAGAATTTAAGATGCATATTTCTGAATTACTAAAAGGAGAATTTATTATTACCATCTAAATTTAAGCAATTGTAGCTTGCCTTTATAGTGTAATAAGCATTCAGAACAAAAAAGGGGAAAAAGTAGAATGGTTATTGATTACAGACAATTAAATGCTAAAACAAATCATCCAGTATAGTTACCCTATTCCTAATATAAGATAACCTTAAACATATATAACAAAGTGTCACGTTTCCATCGATTGGGTGTGTAGAGTCGAGTGTTATGTTAATTTGATATGTTATACATCAAGGATTTCATTCATCTTAAAATTACAGAAGATAGTAAAACCAATATACTGCTTTTGGTTGTACCACAAAATGGATTTTATGATTGGAATGTATTACCTTATTGGTTATAAAAAGAAAAATAATTAATGAATTATGAGGATATTTACTTTTGCTCATGAAAAAGTTAATCAGCTAGTTGGATTATTTAATTGCGATCCAAACTTAATCAAAGCAACATATGATTATGGTTTATTACACTCGGTTTATACAAAAGATGGTTCTGAGTTGTGCAAAATTCCTGAAGTTTATGAACAAGCTAAGTACTATTTGAAAATAACCAAAGCCACAATGATATACGTTCGATTTTATGGAGCTGTTGGAGAAGTTACTTTCGAAGAAATAATTCATACAACTCGATTGGTGAAAATGGGTCTTACTAGAGATTTCATTTTATCTGAGAAAGTCACCAAACAAAATCAGCTATGTTTTGAAGAAATTCCACAATACTTTGAACAAAAAAAAGAGACTTGGAGTTTAAAGGCGGATAGCAGTGTATTGTTGAGCTTTAAAGATGATGAATAAAGACCCCCCCCCACCCCCATTTTTGAATTAATGGCTTGATATCATTAAAGCTTCTTTAAAAAAGCTACTTTAAAAAAGAGAAGATAGGCACCAGCTGTCTCCAAAGTGTCAGATGTATAATAATAAAATAAGAATGTAATTTTACTTTCTTGTCCTTTGGTTTGTATATATAAGATAACTTAGACAATCATTGTTAATGTTAATGTTTTTCAATGTAATCACATGCTCCATTACTACTATCAATAAAAATTTCTTAATCTGTTTTCCGACTCTACTACTGCTGCCTTGTAGGTATCAGAGCATTTCCAGGAATAAAGTTAAAGATAAATCTATTCAGATAACTATGGATGCTAATCAGGTATATTCTATGATAAGCTAAATAAAATTGTTCCTTGATTATTACTTAGAATTCTCTTTGAATCCTATACTGAACATGCCATCAAATTAAAAATCTGTTTTAAAAACTATTTCGTGATACTTGAATCAAAGAAAAATTGTTTTTGATAAAACTCTTTTTCCAAAAGGACACATAGAGTCTTTGTAAGTCCCGTTGTTGAAGAAAGGGCAGTTTAAGAACTCAATTTGGTATGAGGAAAAATGGGGTTTTGTAATAAAACAATATTTCTTGAAAATTAAAGTAAGAAATTTGGTTTTATAAGGATTATGGCATGGTTAGTATGGAATTTAAAAGAAAATAATAAGTAATAAAAAAGGAACGCTTTAGCAAAATAGAAATGAATAAAACACAGATCAATTGTAATGAGACTAATAAAAATATTGTTACAAGAATTAATGGTTGTAAAAAAGATATTGAACACTTTCATAATAGAATTAATGAAATTAGATTTACCAGTATAAGTAAAAAATCTAAAGATACTCTAATAGAAAATTACAAAAGATTAATTAAAATAAAAACAGGCGAAATAAAAGAATTAGAAAAAAATTTAGTTATATGCTAAAATGAGTAAAATTGAAATTGAAGAATCATATACAGAACAATTAGAAACTATTAACAAAAACATTTTAAGTATATATGATAAAGTAATGCATATAAATAATTTATTATCTAAACCAAATACGATTATAAATGATAAATATAATACTACAAAATTAGAAGAAAATATAAAAATAATAAATCAAAAAAAGAAAGAAATTTTTATTTAGTATGCAATACCCTAATCTAAAAATTGGAAGAATAATTAGACAAGAATTTACATATAACTGGAATAAACCAGATGTTAAAAAAGAAGAATTGTGATAATATTAAAGAAGAAATAATTAAATCAGAAGATAAAGAATTTAAAACAGGAATTTATAATATAGAAACAACAAATAAAAATAGAAAGTTTGTTAATATAAAAGGTATGAGATATCTACTCAAAGATGAGAGAAATTTATTAATGGAAAATGAATTTGAAAGAATGATACGAAGGAAAAACGAAATAAATGAATTAGAAAGTATAAGTTCAAATTCAAAAAGTAGTAGTTCTAGATCAACAAAAAAATCGAAAACGATCGATGATTTGTATAATTTGATAAATAAAAATCAAAAAAGAAATGAAGAAACGCAATTGAAAAAAATAAATTAAAAAACTAAAAATAATATTAGATAAAAATATAAAGACAGTAAAGAATAAAGTAATGAAACTGGAAGAAGAAATATATACGGAAATAGATAATCTAAGGTTAGAAATAACAGAAAAGGTTAGAGAAATAGAAAATAAAATTCTAAATTTAGAATTAAAAAATAAAGAAAATAGTATACAAAGTAATGATAATAAACAAGAAAATGATAGTGAATTAGAAAGTATTGAATCTAATCTAAGAGAATTAGGTGGTGTTTAAATATTAATAATTCAACTAAAGATAAATTGCTGAAATGAATATAGATTTACAAATCATAGTGATTTTAATGGAATTCAACAGTTAATCTTACTAATAATAATCTTACAAATGACACAAAAGAAGAAGAAGTAAATATGAATACAGAAGGTGAAAGTAGTGGAACCAAGCCTGAACATAGTATTATTAAAGGTTAGAAAGACCGCAATTTGCTGGTGACAAGTGTTTGATGTGTTTTAAAAGAAAAAATCGCAGTTATGTATAAATAAAAGAGAGTAAATTTTACACTATATGGAGTAATTGACTAAAAGGAAAAATATAAATAAAGCATTAAATATGGACCCAGAGATACTTGATTTAGATTGTCCAGAATCCATTGGAAAATCTATAACGCAGTCTGGGATGGTAAAAACCAATGCTAGATTAATTGAAAGATAAAATTAGTTTATGTGATAGTTTTAATTATATGTTATTGGTACCTTATAAAGGCTAAGTTAGAATTTATTTAGAAAATTTAAAAAGGCAAGAGAAAGAATTATTAGAAGGACATGTAGATATAAATGGAACAATAATAACAACAAGTACAGCTATGTTAAAGAAAATTGAAATATTAATTAGAAGAGAATTTGGAGATCTTAATGCAGATACTATACAACAAGATCAAGAAAAACTAAATGCCTTTATACGCATTTTAAAAGCATTGGAATAATGTTCGTTATGTGAAGATACATTTAGAAGCATTATATTTGTGTTTTACGTGATAATTACTATAAAGACCAAGATTTCATGAAATAGATTATTTGAAGCAACTATTTTTTGATATATTACCTATCACGCTTAAACAACATATTACCTTTGAATATTAATAAAAATCCTAGAACTGATACATTAGGAGAAAGAATAAGTTTCTTGAAAACATGGTATAATAAATTACTGTTTAGAAAGATTATGATCTCAAAGAAGAATGAAAATATCGATGTCTGAATATAATCTTTTTGTTGCAAAGATAATGACCCTTAAAAATTGGATGCAAAATCATATTTATAGAAAATTCTAGAACCATAGAGATCTTATAAAAGAACAAAAAAGAGATTATCATATATAAAGGAATCCAAAAAATAAATATTTCATATAAAAGAAGTTTATAAGAAAATCGCCTAGTTAATCCCAAATACATGGTAGATGTTATAGTTGTGGAAAATCAGGTCATTTAGTAGGATTGTAATAAGAAGAAAATAAATTAATGAACAAAATTTATATTGAAATTAAATTATTATATTATATGAATTAAGTGAGAAACTTTAAAAGAATATTTCCTATATATAGTCTTGAAAAATATTTTAATATGAAGAATATTTTTGTAATCAAACTAATCAGATAGTTCTAGTAATTTTTCTAGTTATAGAATGATAAATTTAGAAACATAAAGATATAAATTATGAAGAAGAAATATGTGAAAGTTCAAATAATCAAAGGGTCATATTTGATAAACAAATATTTAATAAAATAAAAAGAGAAGACTTTAGTCTTAACAAAGGAATGTTTAAAAACTCTTGGAAAAATATATTTAAAAAAGAAAAGAATGAAATACTAGTAATTTCAAACAGAGAACAAGGTATAATACTCAAACAAGGAAAAACTTGCATTTCCCATTTCTTGAAAATATAAGTATTAAGATTTAAATGATGAGATATGTAGCAATCCGATAGTAGAGAAAAGGAAATAAGATATAAATATTTGAGATTTCTCTACGAAGTATTGTGGTAACTGAATTAGATATCGGAATCTGTACTGATATAAAGTAATGTTGAAGATGATTTGTTTGTACAAAGAAGTGATGAATCGATATAATTAATCTATCATATGTATAGATGGCATTTCTATTGGTTGGTGAGTTGAGACATAAGGACATAAGGCATCCTATTTGAAAAAGCATATAATTACACAGTTAAGAGGAAGTGAGATTTTAATATACCAATAAGTAAAATTTATTATCTAAACCTAATTATTCAGTAAGCTTATCTGATAATCACATAAATAATGCCTATGTTCTTTGTTATAGATAAATTAAGATGGTATTGAAATGAACCAGGGAGTAACGTCATTTCCATTAGCATATAAATTGCTTAAATTCTTAGTTCACATCATACTATCAAATAAAAAATTAACATTAGAACCAGTGACAATTAAACACAAGATTTCTACGAAGTTTTAGAGTTAAATTATCTTTGTTCGAAGTATCTTTCATGACATACTTTACTTTGATGAGAATAGATAATATTAAAAGAGAAACAGATGTTGCGCAGTAGATGTATAGGATATGAAACGTAGAATTAAATAGTTTTAGAAAAATCTATAGATATATGTAAAAATAATAAATAACCAAACATTTTTATGTATTGAAGGAATAATAAAAAGACAAATAAATAGATCCCTATATTAATTAGCAATGAAATCGGACAAAAATACTAATTATATTAAATAGACGACTTACATAAAGTACATGAAAATTAGGAGGGGTATATATATTACAATATAATAATATACATAATAGCAGGCTAAGAGAATACTTATTGAATTTGAAGAAAACTAATAATTATGTATATTTTATATCTTGGTTGACTGAACTTGAGTAACTATTGGTTAGTACTACTATTTATGAACCATGGAATAATAATATACATGATTATTAGGGCATTGCTACAATTTGTTTTGTGGAGAGATATTAGTTTAGATGTTAAATAGAATTTAGAGTGATGAGGGCCTAGTATCCTTCCTCGTAAATGAGGCGTGGATTAAGTACTCTCTATGAGTATCAGGAAGTAAGCAAACTCGTAAGTGTACATTATAGAGACAAACATTGGGAGTATGCATTAGGTATTTAGATGTCGTATTTGTTTTAATGTTTTGTATAGTATAATTCAACGGTATTATCTTGAATATTTTCTAGATGGAACTGTTAGTGAGTGGTGGTTAGTTAGATAAAGGTGCAGCTGAATAGAGTTGAGGATACAAGTGAACCCTGTTTAGGTTAAGAAACTGTTTCTAGCCTGAATGATGGGATAAGAAAATTTAAAGGTACAATAAACTTAAAAGGATTTTAATGAGGAGGGGGTAGTAGTAGAAAAGTAGGGAGGAGATTTATAACTGATAGAAAATATATATATTCAAATTTTGTAATAAATTAACAAATTCTATAGTTTATGGAGTGTGATTTAGATTCATCCAATAAAAGTATATATTAATTGGTTGGGAGTTTTTGATTGTAAAATCTATACTTATCTCATATAATAATCATAAAACATATGTCAGTTTTACAATAATGTGACAAAAAAGATGTTAAGTCCTATTATTAAAAATCAAAATACGAAAACCTCAAAATTGGATAAAAGGAGTGAAAAATTACTCAAAAGTTAAATATGAAAATAAATAAATAGAGTAAGAAGGAGTATAGGTGGTGATTTTTACTATTGATCAAGAAACAGAAATTGCTACTTTATTTCAAGGAATACGCGTTTTAGTGAAAATCCCCTAGAAAATTGGAAAAACACAAAACAGATGTACAATATCTATTATTGATGATAATACGATTATCCAAAATAAACCTTTCAATAATATTGAAAAAGATTTTAGAAGGAATTTAGAAGATGCATATTGTCTATGAATTACTAATGATAGGAGAGGGATGTGTTATGATCTGATACCATCTATTTCTAAGCATTGTAGCTATGCCTTTATAGTTAATAGCATTCAGAACAAAAAAGGGAAAAGTAGATGGTTTTGATTCAGACAATTTAATGCTAAATAACACAAAAACATATAGTTACCCTCTATTCCTAAAAAATCACTTAAGAATAGAAGAGCCTGTATAGAAGAATACGACATTCCAAGATGGGGATAACGAATGGTTCAGTAAATTTCGATTGTATATCAGGGATTTCATCATCTTAAATTTACAGAAGATTGAGTATAAGCAATTATACTTGGTGTGGCTCAAGTACCAAATGGATTTTATGAATGGAGAATGCTATTATCCATTTTGGTTTTATATAATGATCACTAGGTGAATTCAAGAACTGTACTGGATAAAAATATATAACAAATTAGAAAACTGTATCGTATATATAGATGATATACTTATTTTTACAAAATGAAATATCAAAGAAGTTATTATCGGGTTCTTTACCAATTTTATTAATATTACAAAAAGAAAATCGGAATCTCTTTGTCAAAAAGAAGAATGAGTTATTTAAAAATCAATTGATTTTTTGGTAATCAGATAGATAATGGAGGAGTTAAAATGCAAGATCATATTGCTAAAAGATTATTATGAATATAATGAATTTAATACTAAGAAAGATTTCAAAATTTTTTTACGGAATTACTGTTAATTGAATTCCGCAAATGTAGAGAATATATTCCCAGGAGAAATTGTAGAGCACGAGATTATTTAATACCCTTTACAAAAGAATTAAAAAAAGGATATATCATTTGGTGTTGTGTACAGAAAGTAGATCGCAAAATATTTTTTAAGAATTAAAAATATTTGTGAGAATGTTAATCATTGAGTACTTTATATTATCCTGATGGGTCAAAAAATTTGATGGATTATTGAAACAGATGCTCTGAATTAAATAAGTTCTTTGGTGCAGTTTTTAAAAATTTAATTATAAAAATAATAAATAAAGGATTATTTTATGAGATACCACTCTGGTACTTTTATAAAACAACGAAGCAAATTGGGATATAATAAAAAGATTAGATGCCTGTTGATATGGTATTTTTGAAAAATTTGAATTTTATGTCTGTTATAAAACTTTTGTTTTAAAGAATTGACACAGTACAGTTTTAAGTTGGATACTCAAAAATTAAAAAATCTCTCAAATTCTGTTGTGTGAGTTACAAAAATATGTAATAATATTATGTACAGGATATCTATATGGCTTATAGTTTTAGAATTGAGTTAATCAGACTGTCTGAAGAAAAATATGTTTCTCGCTGACTTACTTTGTCATTAGGACATGAAGAGTTTCTTGTGCAAGAAAGTCCTAGAGCGAGATAGAGATGTGTGCGCTGGTCCTTAGTATCTTGTGAGAAAAGCTAATGAAAGAGTAATAGAATTTCTCTCGCAAAGAATAGAGAATTTCGGAATCAAATGAAGAAGGAAGATAAATCGACTCCAAAATATTTGGAATGCTATTGCATTATTTGTCAAGTAATTCATAAAGAAAGTCATTGAAGAATCGTTCATGGACAAAGTCGACGGCGTATTCCAACAATGAATTGTAATTCAAGATATGTGAGAATATAAAGTACTTATGAAAAGAAAAGCCTTCAATTTGTTGACTGTACCTATTAAATAAGAACGTTTATGACACAGCATTGTTTGTCAGTGTAACGTGAAGGGAGGTGTTAGAGGAAGAGGAAAGTATTTGGAAGAACACTAATTTTATCAGAGATTACACCTAATTTTATAACACAAAATTGATTTTGCTCTAGTTAAATTGATAATTAACGTTTTAAAGAATAGCACTTTTTGAAAAGAAACAAGATTATTGAATTCCATTGCAAACTGTATTTTAACAACCTTTTAAAGCTAGCTAAACAAGTTAAATTGACAGTCGAGCACCCGATCAGAAATATTATTAATGGAATATGAAGGATATTCTCACTTTTGATCAATGAAAAAGTTTAATTCAGCTAGTTGGATTATTTATTTGCGATCCAAAATTAATCAAGCACATATGATTATGGTTTATTACACTCGGTTAATACAAATAGATGGTAGGAGTTGTGGCAAATTCCTGAGTTTATGAACAAGCTAAGTAACAATATATTTTGAAATACCAAAGCCACAATGATATACGTTCGATTTTATGGAGCTGTTGGAGAAGTTACTTTCGAAGAAATAATTCATACAACTCGATTGGTGAAAATGGGTCTTACTAGAGATTTCATTTTATCTGAAAAAGTCACCAAACAAAATCAGCTATGTTTTGAAGAAATTCCACAATACTTGACAAAAAAAAGAGCTTGGAGTTTAAAGACTATGTCTGATGCTATTAAAGAGATAATAAAGACCCCTTTTAGATTAAATTTCTATAAGCTTAACCTAATAATTGTTTCAAATGCAAGAGAATATGATACTGATGGTCCCAAGGTCTTAGAGAAGATATACTGGAAAATCTTAAGTCCTGAAGATATGGATACAAAAGTCTTTGCTAAAAATTATCTTAGTGAAAAAGGATTTGAGTATCTATGTAAAAATCTTTATTTTGAAGAATCACATAAGTGTAGATACTGTGGAAAAGGAGAAACAGGTGTCCCTGAGGGTTCCCTATTCTGAAAAAAATAAATATATTGATTTATATTTTTTTGTACTGTATTTTTCGAAGACATTCCAGAAGAAGCTAGTACTAGCCAAAATGACGGAAGCAATGACGAAGCTATTTGAATTATTAAAGATGATGAATCATTAAAGCTTCTTTAAAAAAGCTACTTTGAAAAAGAGAAGATAAGCACCAGCTGTCTCCAAAGTGTCAGATGTATAATAATAAAATTAAGAGAATTGTATTTATACTTTTATTGTCCTTGGTTTGGATAAATAAGCTACTTTGAATATCATTGTATAATTAAAGTTTATTCATTGGTATACTGGCATCCCTAACTCTATAAATAAAATTTCTTACGTCTTTCCGAAATTCAACTTAAGGGGTAGCTTACACCACCCAACCATCACTTTGTACTTTATCATTAAAAAAGTACACATGTTAAGAATTTTAATGGAATCCATTGATGGTCACGCTAGCTGTATTTAGATACAAAGTACACTAACTTTTCACTTTTTATTTTTAGTCGTGATATGTACACCACTAAAAGTGATATGCACACTATTAAATTTCACTGGTGATGAACACAGTGCAACATTCAGATGCATGATTAGTGGTGTACACAACATTTTTAGTTGTGTACATATCATAAAGTAACTCCCAGTACCGTCTTCCACGGGTTATGTGTCTCAATACCATTTTTCACAGTGTATGAAAAAGGTTAAGATGTAGACAGTCATACCCAAGGTTATAAATGGCGTGACGGCATGGCCAAGCCTCACGCCTTAGGAGCCATGGCGAGTCATGGCGTTTTTTAAGACGTGACTTAAAGCCGCACAAAATATGAAAATATTTATAAATTTATATATTTATATCATAATTTAAATATATTGAGTTTATAAAAAGTGTCATACATAAGGAATAAAGTCAAGAATCTATCTTTGTATGTAATCTTTTTCATTTCTATATAAAAAAAAAAAAATTATCGAAACTGAATAAAAAAAGCCTCCACGTATCATGTCTTATCGCGCTTTATCACGTTTTTTCACTTCCCATCTCACTTCATGCCTAAAGCCTACACCTTGGTCTATTGCGTAACGCGAAGGTAACGGTCTCGCGCCTTTGCGGGGGCCTTAGCGGCGTCATGGCGGGCCTTTTAAAACCCTAGTCATACCCCTACCTAAGGTAGAGAGGTTGCTTCCGGTTCTACCAAAAGTAGAATATAAGCTCTAACCTTGCAAAGAGTGAAGATCGAACCCTTGACCTCTGTCTCCAGTGGCAAAGGTGATAACTACTTGATCCTCTACGTATCATCTCCCTTTTAAAAACCCAAAACATATTTATTGCTTGATATGACAAACAATATTTAGATAAAGAAAAACAAACCTCACTTTTCTAGCGACACTATGATAAAAGGGATTAACCAGTTCAGCTGTGTCCTGTTTTTCTTGTTTCATATTCTTATACCTAACAAGTAAGGTTAACTATATTGTCGATAAGGGTGATATGGCTGGCTGGGAATAAGGAAGCAATGCCCGGTGGTGTTTTAACACTAGCTTCACTTGGAACCCTCACCCCACTACAAGCGTCCCACGATCCTGCATCGGCAAGAAAACCAAACACACTTCCACCTATAAACAATCACGAAATGGTTCCAGAAGCTTGATTCGAGAAAATCAGAGTATAATTCTTTCAAACGAATGTCAGCATGATTTCAAAAATCAAACAAAAGAATATATTTTATAAATAATTAACATCTAAAACAATACAAAAACTAAATTTTCTATTTCTGACTCCACTAATAATGACATCTCAGCTTGTGACGCAGTCACGAAGATATGGGTGAGTTCCATTGACATACTTTTGCCATAAAGGCTTGTACCTTCCTATACCAATCTTTAACCATGGCTTCATATTCCCGTTAAAATGGACTACAGCCGCACTCTCTATAAGTCTGTTATCAATACTATCATCGAAACCAAGGCCTAACACGTGCCATCTTCGGTCTAGTGGCTCAGTCCGTCCATAGAAGGCTAAAAGACCGGCTGGCAATGTGCCCAAGTTCCACAGGTTTCCATCTGCATTCTGTTCGTCCCAATCATGATACAATCCTGTCACATTAGCATTCCTCCAAGCCACCAAATCAAAGACGTTTAGCCCGAACGCCCACCCACAACCCTGTGGGTCAATCTTGGAGCTCAACACCGGGTTGGAGAAATTGAGGTACTTATACAGTCGGTGAAACGCTTCAAGGCAGGTTTCAACTGCTCCGTTTATGTTTCCATGAAGATCCAAAGAGAACAAAGGGGTTAAATCTTTCTGGACAATGACATCATCGTCAAGATAAACGACTTTTTCAAGGTGAGGATAGATCTCGGGGATATAGAACCGAAGATGATTTAATAAAGAGTCGTGCTTTGAGTATAAGATATTCGACTTCTTGTCTAAATGTTGAGACACTTCAATAGGGTATCCAAGAAAGTCAACTTTTGCTAATTTGTTAACAACCGGAGAGTAAGAAGCATTTAACCAAGTAAAATCTTCTATTTTTTGAACTTCAATCATTGACCCTTTAAAGTTGTTAGTAACAAACCATGCTTGCATGGCTGCATAGTTTGCTCCATTCGTGACCACATGGAACACAAATTGCTTTGGATGGTCAGCATTAGAGACAGTAGAGTTGACAACAGCCGAAACCGCGAGTACATTATCTGAAAATAAGCAGAAATGGTACAGATTGTTGTCCAGTAATCTTGGAGAGTTCTTATCTTCCTCGGCAAGTTCCCGTATTGTCTTCTTCGTAAGCCAATCAGCTAAGAGTTTAACATTTACACAATGAAGATTTTTGGGTAGTGCTTCGGCTGCTAAGTGTCCAAAAAACGCACTTTGCACGGAAGCTGCATTTGCACGCTCTTCAAGAGCTTGAATATGAGATTTCATGGTCATCATTGTGGTTGCAATATCGTAGTGGGTATCTTGGGATTTGAGAATCAGAGCCGACAGGCTAATAATAAGCGGCTCTGCTTCTTCTTGTGTGATGGGTTCGTCTCTCATGGAGGCTTTTGAAAGCAAAGATTGACAAATTCTTATCTTTGAACTAAGCCGCCAAGCAAGATGAAGATTATTGTGTTCTTTTGCAAGGACTACATAGGCTTTCGCAAGCGTCATTTGCTCTAATAACTGTCTGGCGTATGAATTGGCGCTAGCTATCTCTTTTGTTAAATTTAGCTTGTTGTGAGTAACTTGTATGTTTCTATCATTTCGCTCCTGAAAATTGTTAGATGGTCAAAGTGATTAATTGAATTCAGAACCTAAAAACTAAGAACCAATTGATTCCTGAATAAACTGATAAAGGGAGCACTCAATATATTAACAAGAAAAGCTATTTTCACTGATAAAGGAAAAAAAGTGGGCGGGTCCGACAGGGTTGGTGATGGGTCAAAACAAGTAATTTTGTTAGGAATGGGCAGGGTTGACCATCATGCAGCTGCTATAATAAAAATCTAAGAATATATATTACTAAGTCTTAACATATGAACCATATTTTTGTTGAAATAAAAATCTAATTTTTGAACATCAGGGTTTAGGAGGTTGTATGCACAGATATATATATTTTGGCAACTTTCGACCATCATGCATTTGCAAATGGGTCAAAACTGAAAGCTGTTCAGTATTCCCTAGTCTGTGCATCATAGAGGACTCGTACAGTTGTACATGTGTATATATAACAAAAATTTGTCACAATAACGATTCTAAGAAACCGGAAGTCAAAGGTATAGTATCTGCATAGTTGCAATTTGCTTACAGACACAGTTTTTACTATGATTTACTATGTTGCATTTGGATTGGTAGTACATCAATAACATTAAAAATTTGGTAACTTTATAAGAATTAACAAAAGCCATTCTATTAACAAAAAAATATGTTACAAAGGATTTTAACTAGCATCAACCAAAAAGGGTATAAAACACAAAAAGAGCCTACCTAGCATGTGATGATCATCTCTTTGTTATGCTATCAATATTTCATAGTACTATGTTGGAACATGACTTCAGGAAGGAACTTCATAGCTTATAAGTTCTTGATTTGTCTAGTATTTAAAATTTTAAATATATGAAAAGTGTTGCCGGTCGGCGGTTGCAACACATACCCTTCTACATACAGCAAACAAATACCCAAACTACTCCCATGACAC
This sequence comes from Tanacetum coccineum, assembly GCA_026074375.1. NCBI lineage: Eukaryota > Viridiplantae > Streptophyta > Magnoliopsida > Asterales > Asteraceae > Tanacetum > Tanacetum coccineum. Next base: position 33,776 of record BQNB010059260.1, read on the forward strand.
GCCCACAATTCAAAAGAACTCACACACACAATCTGTACATTAGCAGCACAGTAAGTAGTAATACCCCTCAAATAAAAATGGATTTAAAAACTATACCTGAATATTTAATAGTTAGTGTTTACAGTGACAGACAATAACCAATTGAAAGCACTAGAGTACTAGACATATTTCCTAACATATTGTAGGATAGGAGTTTTATATGGAAACAAGTTTAGAAAGCTGAGGGAAAAGGTCGACTTTAGAAGTTCTTGGAAATTCAAACTCTCGTATGACAAACAAAAAGACTTAAAACGAGTTTTACCATTGTAGAATAAATACTTCAACCTCCTCAAAGTGTAAGGCAAAGTGTCATACTGGAAGTAACATTACATTGGTAAGTTAAATGCCTAAAATAACCTCTTAATGAATGCTAGATAATAGTTATATAACATTGGTCAATTAGATGCCCAAAATTTCCAAAATGATCATCAAAACACACATAATCTAAAACTTGATCACTAAACATTAACAACATGTATAAAACAAAGAATCATATCAGTAATCATACCAATACAGGCTGTTCAGTGTGATCTTGATAATTATGTTGCAGAAAGATGA
>BQNB010059261.1:8002-37405 GCA_026074375.1 Tanacetum coccineum
TTGCACCCAAGTTCGTGATTATAAGGGATTTGCACCGGTATTCGTAGTTATAAGGGATTTGCACCAGAGTTCGTAATTATAGGGGATTTGCACCAGAGTTCGTAATTATAAGGGATTTGCACCAGAGTTCGTAATTATAAGGGATTTGCACCCGTATTCGCATAATTATAAGGGATTTGCACCAGTATTCGTGGCTTTTAGGCAATAGCATTCAGACAATAATCTGGATAGCATACAATTTAAACACTTGTGACCAAAGTAAAACAAGTAATGTGTTTGAAACTCTCGGTTTCATATATAGGTATTCAATGTTCTCAAAATCATGTAGTAAGAAAGTAAAAGCTTTAGTAAAACTAGTCATGTAACGCTTAAGTAGTAGGAATCAATAAATTTGCTTAGTAAATGAGCATGTATTCTCACTCCGAAAACAGTTTAAGAAAACCATTAAAAAGAGAAAAGGTGGGGTTATGAACTCACCTTGAGTGAATGAATGATCGATGTATAACAGAAAATGTGTCACGATAAAGTCGGAAAGCAACCTAATTAGATGTAGGCCGAATAAGTACTAAATACTATGAATAACTAGGACCATATATAATTCTATATAGCTACATCACCATCTAATTGTGTTTGTGAAATATCATTTAAGTTACGTTTGATAAATGATAATCAAACAAATAATTCAATCGTCTTTGTAAAATAATATTTATAAAGTTTAATACATGTATAAATATTATATAAATGATTCTAAAATGTTTTGTAAAAATTTATATTAAAAACGAACCAACACTATTCACGTCAAGAAATAGTGCACAAGTATAAAATAGTGTGTAACTTTCGCGTTTTAAGCCCGTTTCTTACGTTTCTTATGTCCACGCTTTCGTATTAAGACGAGTTATCAAAATATTATATTTTTATATTTTGGACCTACTGGTGAACAGTACTTTTGACTGTTCATAATAGTTTATAAAATTATTTTTATAAAATTAGTCGTTGTAAACTCGTAAACGTCATATTTTATTCGTTTTAACTCCGTTTTTAGTGATTCTTTCGAGCACGTCTTTGTTATTAAAAGTTCTATCATATTAATGATGTTTTCAAAATTTTCATGTCTGAGATGAACAGTAACTTTTATAAAAGTATTTATTATCGTAAACTCGCGAAATTCATAACTCCTTCGTTATTATCTGAAAAATTACGATTCTTAATGTTTTGGAATCCCAAAAATATGTGTGATCTGAGAAAAATAACCAACTCTATATATCAGTAGTATTTTGTAACTTGTTTTTATAAAATTTCTTTTATAAAACCGTTTATTAACGTATAACTTGTAAACTACGTATCTTCTTCGTTATTAATCCGTTTTTCAAGTTCCTTACATGTCCGAAATCCTTGTGAGATGTAGTATTTTATAAAAATATAAAATAAATACATTTATTTTCAAATTAAAACAGAAAGTTTGGAAGTTTTTGATAAAAACATGTTTAAACTGGATTTTGTAACTTTTAAGCTTAATCATCTTGTTACAAGTCCATTCCAACACTTATTTTCACATATATTCCATCCTTAGGGTCTATAGTACATGATTAGTCCATATATTATCTAAGAATCACAAGATCCAGATGTGTACAAACTTATTTATCCATAAACTTTCATAAGTATATATTTTAGTTAACTTGTTTATATATACTTTTTATACATAACCAACACTTGTACATTATTTATACTTCCATCATAACATGATATTATCATCCATGTAACATATATAAAAGTTTTCCAAGTCATAAACAAGTGTAAAAATCTATTTTTACAAGTAAACAAGTTCTTAGATGGTGATTAACTACACACACATTATATATGCATAAAATCATGAAAGTAAAGAGATTAAGGTTTTTAGACAACCTTAATATGATGTGTGGTGATGAACAATGTGATTTAAACCCTTGTCTAGAAACCAAACACAAGATTACAACACTTGAAAACCCTAAAACCACTTGAAACCCTAATCTTGCTTTCTTGCTTAATTAACCCTTGTAAACTTCAAACCAAACCTTCTATTCACCTTGGGACATCATAGATATGTTGTAGGAATGTATGTAAATGTTGTAAATAATGTTTGTATGGGTTTTTGTATGAGTTTGGTTGATTCCGTGGGCTAGAGAGGAAACAAAGAGAGTGTTTTTGTGTTTTTCACTAAGTAAAATGAGAGTGTATGTGTATACTTTCTAGCTAGGGCATTATATATTCATTTGACTAGTCCAATACGCTATTAGGAAGGTCTTTGGTCAAAAGAAACATTAGGAGTGAAATGAGGAAGTCTTATGGTCTTTCTCTAGTGAAAGTCTTATGACTTTATTGAGAAAAGTTTGTACAATATCAAGTTGGAAGAAAATGAGATATCTCCTTTGATTTTTTCTATCAAATCCGGCCATGGGTTGATATATATGATGATTTTTAATAAATTTTGGGTATTGGGTACAATTGTGGGTATTTGTTGAAGCGTAGAAAAGTTTTGGTGGTTCCGGGAATGCCTAAACATATTTTATCGCGAAACGTACTCACTTTACGTAACCAATAAAAATAAAATGAACAAATTTAATAATTATACTCAAAATAATTACTTAACACTTGCTTGATGTAAACATTTAATTATTTGATGCCCGTTTACATTGAACGATAATTTTTAGCTTACGCGATTTAACTTAACGATTACGATTTAAAAGCAAACGCGTACAATACTAAATATAAATAGTGAATTTATTGACGAGGTAAATGACCCTAAAACACGGGGTGTTATATGGTACCTGTCCCAGTGATATGACTGTCTATACTCCATCCTCTCTATCGCCTCCTGGCGTATCTCCATCCTACCCATTCTATCATACAAGTCCTACATAGATGCTCTCGGGGGTCTAGGAATACCAACTCTCGGTACACCCGGCTGTGGATCCTCAGGAATCAGTCTACCCTCAGAGTCGATCTACTCCCTAAGTGTAGTCGTATCCAAATTTCTACAGTAAATCGGAGCACTCAAACTCCTTATCACATCATCCGTTAGCACCCTTGACTTCCTAGCAATCTTCGAGATAAATGTCCACAACAAATTTGACTGTCCTTTTGCGTACCAGTTCCTTTTCTCTTCATCCACCTCACAATCAACCAAGCCACATTCGCATACCCATTTTGGTGTCTAGCATCAAACATGCTCAAAAGCCACAAATTATTTTTCTGAATTTTGTCATACCCAGTCGTCCTCTGACACAAACCATAAGTGATCATCTTGTGAATCACCCTCAAAATTAGATATTTGATAGTAGAAGTGTGACTCCTTGACAAACCAAGGTTATCCTCTCGACTAATGCTTAACCAATACTCCTGAGCGTTAAAATGCTCATCACTACGCAAACCTCCTTCAACGTAAACATTAAATCCTTCCTCATCAAGCTCAGCCGCCTGATATAGTCCCAACCTACGAGCAAACTCCAATAAGGTTAAATTGTGAGAACGTTCACCAAGTCTAAACTTGATGATCTTCTTTGTTTGCAATTCATCATTAGCACAAACTTCATCAAATTCATAAGTCGAATAAAACTCGTGGCAAAGATCCGTATAAATTGGTTCATTGATATTAAAGGCTCTAATCCACGCAACAGAAGTGAATATCTCCTCATCAGATCCAGCTTCACGCAACCTAATCCTCAACATATCATCAATCTCTCCATCACATCCCATCCTATTCAATACATCCCAATTCACCACACATGGCGAGTAAATATGTCTAGGGAGCAAATTGGCCAATCTGGTGTTGTATCTAGACTTAGCTTCTCGGCTACAACCTTCCCATAGCAAAAGTTCATGATGAACTTATGGAAGCAATACTTCTTCCACTGTCTCGTGTTGTCTAGAGCATTTGGATCTTGATGATCCGGCTTCATCATCGTGTGTTCCCATAGTCTACACATAAAAATCAATCAACAATAAAGTGTATGGTCATGTTAGAAATGATTTTTATATAAAAATCAATCAACAATAAACGGGTAGTTTACTAAAATGATTGTCTACTTATTATAATCAGAAATCCTTTCAGCCTTTACTTTTGATTACAAAAATGCTTTAAGTTTGATTCAAGATTGGAAAATAGGAATATGGACTTTCTTAACCAAGTTCGTTAGACATGAGGTTAAGCGTTAAACCCTTTTACCCTTGGTTAATCATTTTATAAACCAATCCTCACAAGGATAACATCTAGTTGTCATAGAGAAACAACTTGGAAACCAAGCATACAGTCAGAGTCTTTCGACCTATATCCGAACTAGTATGATGATCAAATGATGATTAATAAGTCCAAGTGTAAGAACATCAAGTTCATATTGATAATCTCCAAAATTCACTAGTTTATCCAAGTTAGATCCATAGTACCCTCATGATCCTCAAACAAACATGTTTAACTACTCCATATTCATAGATTCAAAACACATAATAAACATGATCAATTCAGAATTCATAATATAAAAGTAAGGAAACGTGTTTATACCAAATTCAATACCAAATTAGTTCACTGCTTACAAGAACCTTCCTTCGAATGGATGTTATAACAACTCAGAAATTTAACTATAACCACTATAACAACTCCTTAACACAACCTTCTGAGATCAAATAGCAACTTCCTTCGATTACAACCCAGAATATGATGAAGAATAAGGTGATTCTTCAACAATTCTACTAGAACAACTTTCCTAACCACTATTCTTGATCAAAGATGAAATGTGTGTGTTTGAGGTGATTAGAGATGATGAATGGGATGCTTTCCACCACCAATTTAGAGCTCTATTTATATTCAATCTTAAGGCTTCAGTTGGGAAAAAGTGGCAACTCAAAGGTTGCACAATAATGGCAATCATTATGATTTTTTGAGTAACTGAAAGTGAAGTACGCCGCACTTGGAAAATTGTGCGCCGCACTTGGTATAGCATTAAATCGTATTAACTCCGCTACGAAGTACGTCGCACAATAATAATTGTGCGCCGCACTTTGGCCTCGTTCATTAACTCCTCCTTGGATTCTCTTCTAGATTCTTCTTTTAACGACCGTTAGTGCATTTAACGGAATTTCTTTGCATGTTTAGTCCTTTTCTTCATTTTTGGTCCTGAAACGATTATTACACAACAAACAACCAGTCTTTGCAATATTTCATGCGTTAACGTATATATTTCATGTATTTTTTAGGGATATTTTATGTATATTTGGAGCGTTATCATTCATTAAGTTCTTTGGCTGTTACTATACGTGAACTTCTACAATGCAAGGTATGGCTAAGATTGTTTTTTCCTTCATGTGTGAACTTGTAGTTACAGCTTATTTAGAGCTAGCAGATTATAAGAATTTGATTACAACTGCTTATATTAGTAGAAATGTAAACAAACCAAAGAAATATATAATTAAGTACTTGTAGCTGTGTTTTTTAGTAACAAAAAGTTGGATAATGATCTATCCTGGCTTTTTGATACCTATATCATGCCTTGCCACCATGTCACTTAAGTTTATACTTTGGTCATTGCCTTTAAGTATTTATTAATGTCAAAGGGAATGAGGTGGTGATTCCTTAGTTGTTTTTCTAGCTTTTTATAGCAAGTGCAATAAGGTTTATTATGAGTTGGTGATTCCTTAGTTGCTTTTTGACATCAGTTTTGGTGTATATTTGCGAATGTGCTTGAATTTAATTTCTTTTATCTTTCTTTTTGTGGGATCAAAATGCAGGAAATGTAGCATTTCAGTGTGGCAAGTATAATGGAAATGTAGCATTTCAGTGTGGCAAGCATTTCAGGTGATTAGAGACTACAAACATGCAACTGATGATCTTCATATACTCGTCTCCATTCTTGAAATAGGGGAGAATTCTCAGGGAGTAGAAGGCAAAAAAGGTCCTTAGACCTTTACCTCATTCTGTAACTTTTGTATGACTAGATTGAAATTCTGATTTGTGTTTGCAAAAGTATTATGATTTGGAAGTTCTAGAAAGTCTGATTTGTGTTTGCAAAAGTATTATGATTTGGATGTTCTGGAAAGTCTGATTTGTGTTTGCAAAAGTATTATGATTTGGAAGTTCTGGAAAGTCTGATTTGTGTTTGCAAAAGTATTATGATTTAGAAGTTCTGGAAATTCAGTGATTTGTGTTTGCAAAAGTGTGTGCATTAGTGACACAAACTTGGTGTAGGCAAAGATCTGAACCTGTGTAGACATATTATGTGTCAGGATAGGTGTGTCACCATAGAGCTTTATGGTCAGAACTTCTGCTGACACTTATTTTATGTGAAGGAGAAGCTAATTTATCTTTTCATGACACTTTTTATACTTTTGCTAACCTTTTTGTTTGTCAGCAAATGCAGTTTTTCTTGTAGTGTGTACGTCATAAAAAGAGGGAAATTTATGAACATCAATATCGCAGAGAGTTGACGACGACGATGATGATGATGATGATGCAGCTACCATTACTTAACTTGGTAATTATTACTTGTTGGGACTTAAATTAATGTTGGCAATTTGGCCACTTATAAAGCACAAAGTACAAATCTTGTAAAGCTGTAATTGATTGTATTTATAACAATGCAATGGTACAAGTTAAAGTAGCACTTGTATTCTTTAAGATAATGTTTTGACATGATATCTGGGAACCCTCCCATTATCTTCCTCCTTATTTTTGGGAGTTGGTTAGATACGTCAACATGATATTGCTTATAAAGAATATGCATGTGGGTCATGTAGAAAATAACCAAATACGCCATTAACTCACTCAATATAAAATACAAAGCTTTGTTTGCTTCTTTTCTTATAATTTCTGCTACCACCATCATATTGTAATCGTGATTTGTTGCTACTCAACGATTACGTGTAGAACTGTATTAATCTTGGGTGCTTAGGCTTCGAGACTCGAGCAACTTACGGAGTACCGAAAGTATAAAGGACATGGATTTGACATCCCGTACGGTTCATTTTGTTACGTGTTTGACAGATCCGAAGACGCTAGATGACCATGGTGATGATACTTGTTGCTTGTTGCTGTTATATACGAATCTATTTTTCCCTCAGTTATTTAGTTTGGTCTTATAAGACTGTTATGGCGAATTACATCAGTAAGGTATATCTACTATGTTTACTGTAGAAGTATCAAATCACTTAACAATTAGAATATGAGAGGGTTTAGAGAGAGAAAGTGGGTTGTATCACTTAGAGAGAGAAAAGAAAGGAAAATGTATTATGTGAAAGAATAAATGAACAACCAACCCCCTCCAAGGCATGAAGAGGGGTATTTATACCTAGCATAAGGCCAGTCACATAAGGTTGTCTTATGTTGACCCGGTTAGTTTGGTAATTTTCCAAATATCGTTGCTACGAGCTATTCTATTACAAGTTGGAAGTGACCGAGTCTTTTCTTGATTTCTAACAAGCTCCCCTTAAGGGAGGTTACTCCAATTTACAAAAACTTAAGCCTAGCATTCTATGAATGTCTTCAATTTATGCTCGTAGTCTTGTTTTTCATGATCTTTATCTTATGATTCTTGATGTAGCAATCTTTAGACTTTTATGCTTTGACTTGTATCATTGACTTGACTTGTATGTGATCTTTAGCTTCTTAAGATCATCAACAAAGCATAATCTCTCTACGTCGTCTTGTGATCTTGTGACTTCTGGACCAACATGCTCATCCCTTTCTTTGTCTTGAAAGCTTGTAAATTCATCTTTCTTAAAAAATCTTTAACGTTAATACTTCGTCATTTCAAGGAAGACGTGCGGTATCAGAGCAGATGAAGTCTTTTGAAACATGTACTTGAGCTTTCATAGTATTGTTACATATGTCGGTCAAGAATGAGCATGTGGCATGGACTTCAACTCATCAGGAACTGGAACTTCTCCACCATCAGATTGATCTGCAAATAGACAATCAGCAAATAAGCTTGTGGTCGAATATGGCTTTGTCAATCAATCATGTTTGGTTAGATCAACCTTCGGTGTTGTGAATACCGACCTATGATCAGGTAGATTTATCTTTAAAGATGAATCTCCTTGACAAGATTTCAAGCTTGTAGTATTGATTTCTCTAATATGTGAATATCATATTCATCGTACTTAGCTCGTTCTCAAACCAGAACGGTTCAAAGCAGACAACATGGAGTGAGTGAATCGGTAAGTTACTATCTTCCTGATTGAGTCGTCAATTCGTGTTCAGCTTTCCTATGTTCAGATACCCTTGTGAGGCTTCCTATGGACATAAGATTGAAAATTGATTTAAGAAAATCAGTCGGTGTGTTAAGATGCAAACCGTTTTTATAACACACCAACAGTTTTTAACTTTTTCAAAATTCATCCGTCAATTCATAAGCTGGACCGAATCGATATCCAGTGTCACAAGTTTGATCCATATAGGACCTCATAAGTCACCTACCACAGAGCTTGTTTGATGTTAGATCTGGAAGGATTTCCATCGTCATTGTGAATACTTTTAGTATCACTCTGATGTTCTGGCAATATCACATGGATAATGCGAATGACTGTTAAGATTTTACTTGTTATCATAGTGTGTGATTTAACAAATATTATGTATTAGTGTCCTAACGAGATTTATGGACGATCTCTTTGGCTCTAGACTCGATAGTACATCTTTGGTTTTAGTGATCGGAAGCTGGAGTTGATTGCCACCTTTTTAATACCAACTAACCCGGAGTGAGAGAGTCGATAGAAATGTGTGAATCTCTGTGAGTTTTGAAACAAAATCTTTTCGACTTTGAGTGGCTGGGAAGGGTTGTGCATTGCGTCACTAGGTCCATGACGACTGTCTTCAATACCAGACAACAACTTAGTGTTTCTGACAGTTTATGTATTGACCCGGTTTTTACCTAAGTGTATGGAGGGCTTCTTTCTTTTTACCCTTTATCCTTACAATTCTTTTTCATTCTTCAACCCCTTCAGTGTTTACCAAGACTTCATTACTAGTACCTTGTTGGGTTTGTTCCAGTACTAGCTCTATCTCAGTCAGCACTATTCCCTTATTCTCACTTTTACTCTTTTTTATATCATACCTAAGAACTTCTACACTAACTAGTGGATTGTCCCTGGGTAGATCCCTCCGGTTTTGGTTGGATCATAGGAATGAATACCTAATCCTAACCACCTTATAACTCCAAGTAATTACAAACATGGTCGGCCTTTTGGTATTATTCTCAGCCTTAAAACCTTTTGAAAAACATCTATCAAGGTACTTTGTGATATAAATCAAAACATTTAGTACTTCGAAGATTTTACATTTCAGAAATTGCTCCCCCTCAACACGTGCATCGATATTCAAAAATATTTAGCACATGAAGGGGTGAAGCTCGCACTAGAGTCCGTAAGATCACATCTTTTAGCCATATATTTTAATCACATTTTCTCCCCTTATCAAAAATGTTAAATCTTTTAATATTTTGGATATGAATTGATTCAAATATAAATGCTTTCGGGGAGAAAAATGTTTCAGTTATCAAAAAGCCGAATTAGGAACATTTTTCATGCTCCCCCTCAATTTATGATGGTATTATATATATATAGTGTTGAGTACGTTAATTTATAAAAGTTTGAATTTAATGAAAAATTCTTGAAAATTTGTACTCAAACACTATTTATACTAGCCTATTATTATTAGTCTAATACTACATAATCACATTATTCACAAGATAAGATTTTGAGATTGAACATGACGTTCATACGGTACGCGTCATCAATTTGTAGTCCATCTTGAGTTCCCTTGCACCAACCAATCGCTCCAGATTTCTAATGATTTCCCTTTTACGCAACTGCTTATCAATCAACTCGATCATTAGATCTAACCTCTTTTGGTCAACAGCCATCCACTTTCTCGTTGGCATCTCCCTGTTGTAATCCAAATGAAAGTCAAGTACTGTGTTATGAATCTTATCGCGAACAGACTTGAGTGTGCCATCCGAGAACTTGTACAACTCATCAGCTCGCAATACTCTTTTTTGTTTGTTTTCTTCATACACAATTCCTGGTGGATCGTATGATGGAGTGTAAGGTTCTTTGAATTCAATTTCTGGAAAGGTCTTCTGAGGTTTGGTGATGTTAAGTTTCTTCTGGTAACTCTCTACACCAAGCTATAGATCTTTAACACGTCTCTTGAGGATTAGACTTCTTGTGAACATCCGAAGGGCCATAATAAAGTCAACAATGTCACTGCCGTCGAGATGGAATAGCTTATGTTGAACATCAATGAGAAGCATATCTTCAATGTCGTTCAGGTGTAGATAACCAAAGTCACCTTCTTTAAACTTATAAAGCTGTTGATCAGATATTTTCACCACAATCTCTTCCAAGTGACCATATCCATGAAGCTTCACAACTTTAACACTCTTCACACCAATAATAGCCTTAGTAGAATACACATTGTGCTTGGAAAATTTATTTACCTGAGATCGATACCACAGCTTACGCCTTTCATCCCAGTGCTTGATCCCTTTCAATGCATCTTTGTCATACCTATGTTTGATAGTACTCCAAAGTGTAGGAAGCATGTCTTCAATTCCCTTGATATCATATCGAGCTTCCTTTGTCTTCGTAATAGATGTAGTGTATGTGACCTCTAGATCAGAAGTCTTCAGATACTCCAGATCATTGTTGAAGAAGTAATCAGCAGGAACGGTTCGATGACCTGGGAGACCTTGTAAAGGAAGAGGATTGAACAGATCAAACGGGTAACGATCTCCTTATGGATTATTCCAATCAAGCTTGTCTGTTAACGCATTAAAACACTCTTGGAAGTTGTACTCAAGCTCAATGCTGCTAGAACATGTGCCTTTTAGCAGATTGAAGGCAGGCCCTAATAAGAAGTCTTAAGTAAGATTTTGAATCTTGATTCCATTCAACACATAATTGGAGAAATCAATAGGAGTGGCCATGAGGCTGTTGAATGTGAGAGGATCCTTTGAAGCAGAGACCATTTGGTTGAACCAAGGCTGTTCAGGTTGATTAAGTACAACCTGACGCTTGTTCCATTCTAGATCAGGAGTAGGCCGCCTTAGAGGTTGCTTAAACCATCCAAGATTCAGAGTCTTTCTTGTCTTGGGTCTGACATGTCTTGTGGTTGATCATCATCATGAGGCACATCTTCACCTGCATCATCCATAACCACCTTTGTAATAGGTTCTTCAACTAGTTCCTTTGCCGAATCAGACTTACCAGTTTTAGATCCTTTAGTTGGAGCTTTACCTTTAGGGGTTTCCTTGGTGGTGGATGGTTTCTTCGAAGACTCAAACACTTTAGTTCTTCTCCTTTTAGCTTGCTTACCCTGGTCTGGTCCTGCTAAAGGGCCTTCATCATCATCTTCGTCATCATCATTCTTTCTATTGGGATCTTGAACTGTATCAGCGACTCCCTTATCCATTGCATTTTCATCTTCAATCAAGGCTTCCATGAGTGCATGGTACAACCTGTAGTATGCAGGATTTCTGTTGAAGGACTTGTTTACATTCATGGATTGATAGAGATAACTTTTCAGATCATACTCTTCCAAAGCTGCCTTGTCAGTAGACTTGATAGTAAACTTCAGCGTATTTTGCTTCTCAGCTTGTTCCTTCTTTATCTTGATAATCTCTAAAGATCTCTTCTCGGATTCTTTTTTCAAATCAACTGTTGGTGTCTGTTTCTTTAACTCGGGAATATGTTGTAGAGAATATTTTTGAATGAGATCTGCTGTGTGTTTCTGCAGTTCCTTTTGAAAGACATCCCCAACTTTAGATCCAAGATATTTATCGACAACAAATGGAACATGTGACTTGAGAACAACAAGAGCTTCGGTAGAGAGATCAACAGTTTTCAACTCAGACACATCTTTCTCCAATTTTGCAACTCTTAGTTCAACGGTAGTGAGTGCATTGGATTCAAGAACAATAGTCATGATGATTAGAGCTTCAGTAGTAATTGGTGGTGTGGGAATTGGTGTTGTTTTTTATTGTATTGTTGGGATGATGGGTGTCACTAGAGGTGAGGAGGCAGCAGTGGAAACTGGAGTTTTAGTGAGATTTTCTGAGCTAGGTGGAAGATTTATAGACTATAGAATCACTATTACAAGAACCTGTTGTACTGATGGTGATTGGATATGAGGAGTTTCTTGTTGGATGTGAATATCCATCAAAGAACTAAAATCTGCTTCTGCAATATCCTTAACAGTACTAATAAGAGAAGTATCAGAAGAGGTTTTAATAAATTGATCACCAAAACCTGAGGATACAGATAAGCTGGAGCTCGTTGGAGGAAGTTCAGCTTTCTTGGGATCATCTTTTTCTACTTCTTTCTTTTCAGCAACAGTCTTTGCCGCATCAGTAATTTCCTCTTCACCTTTCTCAAACTCTGCAACTTTAAACTCTTTCATCTCTTCATCCTTATCTATGCGCACACAAATCTTATACTTGTAGATGTCATCCTCATCAGATTTAGTTTCATCATCCTCATCATCATCATCTTGAATATCAGTGATGTGATCATCACCTTTGTCATCAACATCTACATCTTTATCATCTTTTTCTTCATTATCAATTAGGTCTTCTTTGGAGTATTCACTTTCATGTTCTGACCCCCACTCAAGAATAACTTTTTCTTTATTGACCTTTTCCTCATCAAGAACCCATGGTTTAGTACCAGTTCCTTCATCTGAGGTTGCTAAGACGACTTTGGACTCATTCGGAACCCTTGGTTTGCTACTAATTCCTTCATCTGAGCCTCCAGTACCAGGTTGTCTTTTGTTGGTCCTTCTGCTCTCTTTAAGAGCTTTAATTATATCCGTAGCTTCTTGTTCTTCTGGGGTCAGAGATTGAACACCCTTGAGCTTGAGCTTTGAGGCGGCATGTTTTAGTTTTGGAGCACTTGGAATGTCTTGAAAAACTACACCCCTTGTACTTCGACTACCGGATTGCTTCTTAGTAGGTTCAGGAACAGATTCAGTCACAATCCTTGCATGAGTAGCATGGACTTGTGATGTGTCGTTGTGTGGTGTATATTTTATCGATTCAAGTTTTAAATTTATATTTTGCCGACTAAACCAAAAACAACACTTTAACTGGCAGTGTACCCGATCGGTAGTAGTTTCGTAGTAAGTAGGGTGTCGAACACTTGAAGCGAGGTTAAATCTATCACTTTAATTAATATCTTGGTTATCTAATCTATGTTAATTCTACTCTATTATAAACCTATGTCAGTCCTAGTTCCTAATTCTAACAGGAAAAGGGGGGTTTCAGCCTGAGAGACTGGCACGGTTTGGTTGGTGACTATAATCAATTCAAGGCACTTTTACCCATGCAAGCTAATTAACAAAAGATAAAAGAGCGGTCGAACCTTATATAAGAAAACTGTATTAACCATTATTAATCCGATTAGAAAGTTGGTTTGTTTATTAAGTGCAATGATTTCTTCTTTCGAGGTGGCATATCATTCTTAAGACTTAGGCGTTACGTCATCCTCAGACCTAGACACATTAATTCTGTCACAATTAAAGCATCTACATAAAGCATCCTTATTTGCTGATTATAATCTATAGTAGGGATTAAAGCAATGGTGATCTTGTTAAACCCTAACTCATAAAGACTTTACCCACTTACCGCTTAATGGCAATTTATACACTAGTAGCCCACTTGTCCAACTATCCAATGGAATCAGAACACTACTTGTTGAATTATCTAGGTCACCTGCTAGTCAACACAATCAATAAACCATTGGCAATATCCAATTAACTAGTTAAGCCCGAAGCGTATCCTAGACACAGACTTAGAAGGACAATATTTATGTAACTAAGATTCTAGATGTATAAATTACTATATGGAGAGCTATCCCAGTCTCTAGATCTACTTGGTCCGCTTCACTAGATCCAGTTGAATGATAGGTCGCATACAAAAGGGCGTAAACAAGTATAAATTAATAAACATAAACAAGCATACATCGATAAATCAAGAAATCAATATAAACAAATACCAAACATTCAAATATTCATAATAATGGCTAATACCCGAAGGAATTATCCTTCAAACGTCATAATAAATACAAGAGCAATTATTTAGCTAAGGTAAACTAGCCAAGTTAACGAATGATACCAAAAACTGAATGATTACTAAAGTATATGGAATTACATGATGTCTCCTATAGAATTGATAACGTTGATCGACCTCTTCTGTTCTTTTCCTCCTCTAAAAATTGACTTTTATGGTTTAGGTGTCGAGAATATGATTTAGCACACCTAAAACTTGTTTTTGAGTTTTCTATTTATAAGGTCTGGAAGTCGGTTCGATACGGCGTATCCAATGTGTTGGATACGGCGTATTGGGGATTTCTTGGAGTAGGTACCACGCTTGATATCTTCTAGAATATTCACATACTATATCTTGAATACGGCGTATTGAGTGTCTCTGGATACGGCGTATTGAGCTTTATCCCTCTGTGGTCTTTGGTAAGTGCAGGCATGGATACGCCGTATCTTCCTTGATGGATACGGCGTATTGGTCGTCAGAATAGTAATCTTCAAAATATCTTCATTTAAGCTCCAGAATGCGCGCCTTTTGATAACTTTCACCAATTACTCCATAATTACTACAATTATCAAATATAAACGATTAAGTAACAATTCTTTGCAATAACTATACAAAATGGGTTAATATCATAGGATAAATGATGCTATAAAATAGACGTTATTTGATGTCATCAAATATTCCCCATTTGAATCCTACTTGTCCTCAAGTAGCCTTTAGAAGTTTATAAAAATGTATCCCTAAGGATATTTTCTATTAAAGCACTTATTTGATCTATTACAAGTACCCAACCAAACACCTCACGAAATAGGAAGATGAAAACACTCAAATCACTCAACTAATCTATGTGGTAACATGTAACTAATTTGCTCAATTGCTCGATCGTAACGAGTATTCTATCATAAGCTTGGCAAGGATACACATCTCCACCACTAAAGCCAAGGAGTAACAAGTTTATAAAGCTAAATATGGGTTTTTATATGAAAAGGCGTACAATTGATCATTCTATAATCTTTCACCAGAAGTACCACTCCAACAAGGCAGCTGAAGAACATATACATGGCCGTAACAACAGAATAGACATGTGTTTTCAATCACATCATCATTCGAATTTAACCAACGGTTAGGATGAAGAATGATATAGGGTAGGAACCTTCTAACTTTCACCAAAAGTCGTAAACCAATGAAGCAGCTAAGACATGCATACATGGCCGTAACGACAGAATAGACATGCATGCTTGAACAAGTCCTTATTCACGTAAAACCAGCGGCTAATCATTAGGTGAGAGAGAAGTAATGTGTTGTTAAATAAAAACCAAGAAACAAATAGATTAAGCCTAAAGTACAAGTTGCTAGACACTTTTTCCCCGATCGTTACCATGATTTAGACACGACTATTTACAATGTCTTGATCATAGATAAAAAAACAACAACCTAAGTTGGCGTTCCTATAACGGTCAACTTCCCAATCATCCCAAACTTTACATACTCTACAAGGTAAGTGGCGATATCTTCCACTTTGTACATTACTCTACATCATTGATTTTTGTTAGGTATCAATGAATAATCGATCCTTCGTGTAATTCCTTCAGTTTTTGCTTTGTGAAACGATTATCTTCAAACTTTCCTTCTTTTTTTGTTGCAATTTTTTTTCTAATTCTTTCGATTTTTTTTCAATCTAACTATATACGAAACTTGAAGTAGTTTCACCATCTTCACGATCATAATAATTCTGGATAATTCCTTCGATAGTTCCTTCGTTCTTCGGACTCACCAATAATTGTGATGGTAGTAAAATCACATGAGTTTGACTATAATATACATTCCAATTTGCAATGTGTAAATTTCCAACCGCACCAAAGATAGAAAATGACACAAGATTTGGGAAATACAAACTTTACACTTTAAGCAACTAGCAATTGTAAATTAAACTTAATCTAACAGGGTAGGTTAAGGTGTAAGGGTGTAACAAAACAAATAATTGGTGTAATTCCTAAAGGATTGACTCTACGGGTTATTATAGTAGATCTTCACTCTAAAGGCGAGAGTGGAAAAGGGTTTATACTGGAGGTTAACTAACCGGTGTAGTTAGTTAATAAACAACATGGATAGGCGATTTAAGTGTAATCCTAAAATTTTACCAATGTAAACAAGTTACTCCAATTAAATCCATAATACTCATTATTATGGTCTCGAGTGATATACCAAGCCAAGTTCTAAAGTCTACTACATCACCGACACACTCATATTTTTGTGGAATTTAGGTAAACATTTAGAAATGGATAGGCTAAATCCTCACAATATCTAACAAAGGTTATTGTCTGCAGGTTATGTATCAAGTAATTTCACAAAAATATGCTTGAATTTTTTTTAAATTTGAGCATAATTTAAGCATTTTATTCATTTTAATATGAAAAATAGGACAAGTAAACATTCTAATTTCATCT
The DNA here is from genome assembly GCA_026074375.1 of Tanacetum coccineum. Classification (NCBI taxonomy): domain Eukaryota; kingdom Viridiplantae; phylum Streptophyta; class Magnoliopsida; order Asterales; family Asteraceae; genus Tanacetum; species Tanacetum coccineum. The sequence goes on from BQNB010059261.1 coordinate 24,510, forward strand.
CCCTACTTGAATTATACAGCGTCCTTGTTGTATAGATAAAACATTAAAAATACGGGAATTAAAAAGAATTAGAATGAGAAACTCCCTTTATATTTGCTCGGTAGATTCTTCAATTTACGTTTATGAGCAAGATTGTGTGTTGAACAGTCGTCTTAAGGTTTCAAGACTCCAACACTTCAAGATCTTCTAGATCTGTAATATCTCCACCAATATTCGTCGATATTCTTTCACGAGGTGCTGTGTAAAATAGGAAAAAATGTGCATTCCTCTTTTGGCATCTACGGTTAAATTAAACTAAACTAAACAAACTAAATACGAGTCAGTCTGGTAGATACGCCGTATCAAATTAATGAATACGCTGTATTCCAGAACTGACAATAATGTTTTTAAAGTGCAATAAAAAATAAAGACTAATAACATCCAGACAATCAATACGCCGTATGGTATGGAGCAGATACGCCGTATTGATGTCTGGGAAGACATACTCGATAAAATTAAATAACAATCCGGGTTGTCTCCCGGGAAGCACTTTTGTTTATAGCAAAGTCTTTAAGTTAGACTTGTCTTCAGCTTCTCTTCATCATTATTATTTGATGCGTGTCACCTTCCATCCGTTGTTCTTTTTCTAAAAAATATCTTGGTAGATTTTGGACATATTATCTTCATTTCTTTCCCAAATATCATATTCATAACTTCTTATAGCAATATATTCTTCATTAGGTACAAGCGAGTACTGAATAACTTCAAACTTTTTTTTTAGGTTGCTCATCAATGCTTTGCACCTTTTTTTGTTAGGTTGCTCATCAATAAAATTGCATGTGTTGCTATATTTGCGCTTTGTCTGACTTTGTTCATCTTCCTTTTTGGTGTCGCTATTTCTGTGTGTAATTAGATAAGGTTTGAAGAACGAGTAAGTAGTTGTATTGTTACTTCTCAAGATGCTCTTATCTTTTTGTCTCTTATTCTAATTCCTATTTATCCAAGCATGGAATAATACTTTCTTAGTTCTTCTATCCATTTTCATGTGTTTATCAAATGACGAATTTACTCGCGATATGAATTCGAGTGGATCAATCCCCCAGTTGTCTCCTTCGTCCAACATTTCTTCTTCTCCATCATACAATTCAGGATAAAATTTATAGAAGAATTTCTCAATAAGTTCTTCTCAAATGGTGATTTTTCCTTCCCCTTCGTTTATCCACCATTGTTTTGCCCCATCAGCCAGCGAGAGAGGAAAGATTTTCATTCGTAGTTCATGGGAATCCATACCAGGAATGTAGATCAAATTAATCATTTTAAGTACCATAGCAATGTGGTTTATCACGTGTTCGTCAATCCATCCGTGGTATGCATTCACTTGCAATTCCTCTAAAAATTCCTTGCTTAGTTCAATGTTAATATTGTTACTGGTAATAGAAAGATGTGATTCAGTCTAAGCCTTTTCCATGTATTTTTATGAAATTAAATTTGCCATGACTTCTTATGGTTTCTTCTTCAGTCTACTAGCTCTAATAAGTACTTCCTGTAACACAGGTAAAAATATCAGCAGGATTTGCTATAAAGAAAGATAGAAAAAATTTATCACGAAAATCAAATAAGAAAAGCAAGATTTTTGTTTCTGTTCCAGATGATCAATACGCCGTATCCAATGGGAGTGGATACGCCGTATTAATCAGTTTGAATGAATACGCTGTATTGGACAAAAAGTTGGATTCACCATATTCGATGGAAGTGGATACGCCGTATTCAACTATCGACCAGAACAGTGTATTAAGAAAAACAATTAAATAGGCAAACAATTAAACACACATATATACAAGCAAACAATTAAAGACAAATATATAAAATTTACAGAATAAGAAAGAATATACACTAATCTAAATTACACTACTCCTAAGGATTAGATTTAATCTAATGTTAAAACCAAAATATCAAATAAAAATCAAGATTAATTTTTCCTCCCCGACAGCGACATCGCAGTAGAAACCATATCAAACGACTTATAACTGGAATCGACGTTTGAGTCCTTGTCTCGTACATGAGATAATGGTTCTGTCTAAAGGATACGGCATATTGGGATATCCAATACGGCGTATCGGGTGTGAATCAGCTTCAATAGTAGTCGAGATTGACTTGACTTGATCTCTCAGGTTCGTTTCAGTCGATCTAGGTAAACTTCCAAATCCTCTCTCTTGTTGTACCTTGCTCATTTTCTCGATTTGTATCTCCAATGTTTTAATTGATGCTCCTTGGTTCCTTATGGCATCATCCGTTAAAGCTCAGATTTCTTTGATCAAGTTAGAGTTTTCCTCGTGTCTCTTTGCCGATTCTCCCATAAATTTGCCCAAGGTATCTTCCATTGATTGCCTTCGTTCTTGGTATGAAGGATTTGCGTTGTTCCTTTGATAAAATCCTGGAGTTGTGCTCAAATATCCACCAACCGGAAAAGGTCCACCAAATTGCGTGTAGTAAGCTTCTTTTAGGGTTTTCCCTTCTTCTTTTAGTGGGTAATCTTTGGTGTAATGGGGTCCTTTGCATTGTTCACATCCTACTTGAGCAGCATAAACTTTTTCATTCACCTTCTTGATCTCCTTCCTAGATTGTTCAGTTGTGCTTGTATAGCAAGTCCCAGTCCGTTACAGAAGTTTCAGTAACTTCTTCCTTAAGATGTTCCATTATGCCATTTTTGAAGTATTTCTACCATATTCTGGATCGCCTTTTTTAGCAATCGACAGTTTTCATATTGGACAGCACCTCTTGAGTCAAGAATCTGTCGTGTTGGAACATCCAACCCATTATAGAACAAAAAAAGCCTCCTGCATCTCAGTCAAATAGTGTTGAGGACACTTCATCAAGAGTTCTTTAAAGCGCTCTCATGCTTGATAAAGGGTTCCATCTGTTCTTGCTGAAAGTTGTTGATTTCCTCTATTTCTTCGTAGTTCACTAGTGGGCAATAATTTGTAAACATAGTATTTAATGATCTTCCCAAGTTTGATCGAACTAGTTGGTTTTGTTTTCTTAGCAATGACTTGCTCTCAAGTTAAGGATTAGGAAAACTCAAGCATTAGTTTGATCCTTGGAGTGGATGTTAGGAACATGGAATAAGTCAACAATTTCGAGAACTTTTTCAATGTGTTCGTTCGCATCCTCATTATCCGAACCGCTAAACGTGTTTTCTTGAAGCTCCTTAAGAAATTGGCCTTTCAGTTCAAAACTATCTTTTTCCTCAATCTTAGGCCTAGCAACTCCCGATCCATAGTCCGTTCGGGTCTTGCTCATGTATTGCTCCATGGTTTCCGCCATTGCTTCTGCTTCTTCTTCCTTTGAGTATTCTTGGTTAGAAAATAAATTAAAATCAGGCAATCTCAATTCGTCAAGACTTAGTGACTTAAAGTGTCTCCTAGATGATCAAAATTCTCGGTTCAGTTCTTGTAAAGGTGTAAATAGTTTGTTGTTTAAACTCCTTGTCATGCACTACCTGAAACAAGGGATAAACAATCAATAGGATTTGCTCTGAAGAAAAAAACAAATTTAGCACAAAAATCAAATAGGAATACCAAGATTTCTGTTTCTATTCCAGATGATTGATACGCCGTATCCAATGGGAATGGATACGCTGTATTAATCAGTTTGAATGAATACACTGTATTGGACATAAAGTTAGATACGTTGTATCTGATGGAAGTGGATGCACCGTATTCAGCTATCGACCAAAACAGTGTATTAAGAAAAACAATTAAATACGCAAAAAAATAAACACACATATATACAAGCAAACAATTAAAGACAAATATACAAAATTTACAGAATATACCAGAATATACTCTAATGTAAATTACACTACTCCTAAGGGTTAGATCTAATCTAATGTTAAAACCAAAATATCAAATAAAAATCAAGATTAATTTTCTACCCGGCAACGGCACCAAAAAATTGATGTGTCGTTGTATGGTGTATATTTTATTGATTCAAGTTTTAAATTTATATTTTGCCGACTAAATCAAAAAAAACACTTTAACGGCCAGTGTACCCGACCGGTAGTAGTTTCGTGGTAAGTAGGGTGTCGAACACTTAAAGTGAGGTTAAATCTATCAATTTAAATAATATCTTGGTTATTTAATCTATGTTAATTCCAATTTCTATTCTTTTCTAAACTTTTTGTTGTCAGTCCTAATTCTAAATTCTAATGCGGAAAATAGGTTTCCAGCCTGAGAGACTACACGTTTGGTTGGTGACTACAATCAATTCAAGGCACTTTAACCCACGCAAGCAAATAAACAAAAGATAAAAGAGCGGTCAATCCAAATATAAGAAAACTATATTAACCATTATTAATCCGATTAGAAAGTTGGTTTGTTTATTCAGTGCAATGATTTCTTCTCTCGATGCGGTATATCATTCTTAAGACATAGGCGTTACATCATCCTAAGACCTAGACACATTAATTCTGTCATAATTACAGCATTCACATAAAGCATCCTTATTTGCTGATTATAATCTATCTTAGGGATTAAAGCAATGGTGATCTTGTTAAACCCTAGCTCATAGAGACTTTACCTACTTACCGCTTAATGGTGATTTATACACTAGTAGTCAACTTGTCCAACTATCCAATGGAATCATAACATTATTTGTTGAATTATCTAGGTTTACCTTCTAGTCAACACGATTAATAAACCATTGACAATATCCAATTAACTAGTTAAGCCTGAAGCGAATCTTAGACACAGATTTAGAAGGACAATATTTGTGATCCTATGATTCTAGATGTATAAATTACTCTAAGGAGAGCTATCCCAGACTCTAGATTTACTTGGTCTGTATCACTAGATCTAATTGAATGATAGGGCGCATACAAAAGCGCGTAAACAAGTATAAATTGATAAACATAAACAAGCATTCAACGATAAATCAAGAAATCATGATAAACAAATACCAAACATTCATATCTTCATAATAATGGCTAATACCCGAAGGTATTAGCCTTCAAACGTCATAATAAATACAAAAGCAATTATTTAGCCAAGGTAAACTAACCGAGTTAACAAATAATAACAAAAACTGAACGATTACTAAAGTATATTGAATTACACGTTGTCTCCTATGGAATTGATAGCGTTGCTCGACCTCTTCTACTCTTTTTCTCCTCTGAAAATCAACTTTTATGGTTTAGGTATCGAGAATATGATTTAGCACACTTAAAACTCGTTTTTGAGTTTTCTATTTATAAGGTCTAAAAGTTGGTTTGATACGGCGTATCCAATGGGTTGGATACGGCGTATTGGAGTTTCTTGGAGTAGGGACCACGCTTGATATCTTCCAGAATATAATATTCATTCCATAATTCCAATATGGCGTATTGGTCTTCTCTGGGTACGGCCTATTGAGCTTTATTCCTTTGTGGTCTTTGATGAGTGCAGACACGGATATGCCGTATCTTCCTTGATGGATACGGCGTATTGGTCTTCATAATAGTAATCTTCAAAATATCTTCATTTAAGCTCCAGAATGCGCGTCTTTTGCTAACTTTCACTAATTACTCCATAATTACTGCAATTCTCAAATATAAACGATTAAGTAACAATTCTTTGCAATAACTATACAAAATGGGTTAATAACATAGGATAAATGATGCTATAAAATAGACGTTATTTGATGTCATTAGCGTTCTACTGGCAGCCCAGAGGCTAAGTATATTTCACAAGGGAAGTTTCAAAAGGTAACACCCACCTTTCCTATGCAAGATTTAACCGCTAAATTTTATTGGAATTTTATGAGTTTCTACTCGATTTCCATTAATGTGGGGGATTGGTGGAAAAATGTTAGTGGAAAATGAGTTTTCACTAACTTTGGAAATAGATAATTATTAGTGAATATAATTATTAAGTTTAAGGCACCATGATATGTCCAAAACGGAGTTAGTATGAATGAGATATCAAGTCTCGAAGAAGGGTAGTTGGAATGGAGGGGAAAAATGGTTATGAGTAATCATTAGTTGGAAAATAATGGTCAAATTATGGTTTGAATGACAATTAATGGTCATCAAAGACACAAATGGGAATTAAATTGAGTAGTTAATCTATGGCCAAATGTAACGGTTTTGTCTTCATGAGCCATTAGTGTTATTAATCATCTGATTGTTACTTTCTTGATTCATTAATGTAACAGTTTTGTCTTCATGAGCCATTAGTGTTATTAATTATCCGACCATTATTTTCTTGATTCTTTCACTTTAAAGTGAGAGTTAGAAGTTAGTCTTCATTTTCTAAAAATACAAAAACACACATAACTTCTTTGCTTCTCACAAGAAAATCTAGTAGAATTTCAGGCTATTTGTCATTTTGACATTACTCCTGCTGTTGGGCCATTGTACCCTGAGGACATCCAAATAACGTCTATTTTATAGCATCTTTTATCCCATGTTATTAACCCATTTTGTATAGTTATTGCAAAGAATTGTTACTTAATCGTTTATATTTGAGAATTGTAGTATTTTGGAGTAATTAGTGTGAAAGTTAGCAAAAGGCGAGCATTATGGGAGCTTATAATGAAGACCATTTTGAGATTACTATTCTGAAGACAAATACGCCCGTAATCCATAAAGGAAGATACGGCGTATCCGTGACTTATGTTACTCACCAAAGGACCACAAAGGATATAAAGTTCAATACGCAGTATCAGAGGACTCATTACACCGGTATTTCTAAGAATTAGTATGTGTAATATTCGGAAGATATAATGCAGTGGTCCCTACTCCAAGAAATCCCTAATACACCGTATCCAATACTTGGATACGCCGTATTGAACCGACTTCCAGACCTTATAAATAGAAAACTCAAAAATGAGTTTTAGTGTTTGCTAAAATCATTATTCTCGACACTAACCATAATAAGTTGATTTTCAAAAGAGGAAAAAAGAGTGATAGATGTCGATATGTTATCTTTCCATAGAAGGCAACATTTATTCCATATACTTTAGTAATCGTTTAGTTTTTGGTATCATTCGTTAACTCGGTTAGTTTACCTTGGCTAAATAATTGCTTTTGTATTTATTATGACGTTTGAAGGCTAATACCTTCGGGTATTAGCCATTATTATGAAAATCTGAATGTTTGGTATTTGTTTATCTCGATTTCTTGATTTATCGTTGAAATTGTTTATGTTTATCAATTTATACTTGTTTACGCGCTTTTGTATGCGACCTATCATTCAACTGGATCTAGTGATACAGACAAGTAGATCTAGGAGTCTGGGATAGATCCTTATATAGTAATTTTTACATCTAGAATAATTGTACATAAATTATTGTCCGTCTTAAATTAGTGTTTAGGTTTCGCTTGGGTCTCTTAACTGAGTTAATTGGATATTGCCAATGGTTTATTGATCGTGTTGACTAGCAGGTGACCTAGATAATTCAAACTAGTAACATTTTGATTCCATTAGATAGTTGGACAAGTAGACTACTAGTGGTTTTTATATTGCCATTAAGCGGTAAGTGGGTAAAGTCTCTATGAGCTAGGGTTTAACAAGATCACCATTGCTTTAATCCCTAAGATAGATTATAATCAGCAAATAAGGATGCTTTATGCGGATGCTTTAATTGTGATAGAATTAATGTGTCTAGGTCTTAGGATGATGTAACGCCTAAGTCTTAAGAATGATATGCCGCCTCGAGAGAAGAGATCATTGCACTTAATAAACAAACCAACTTTCTAAGCGGATTAATAATGGTTAATACAATTTTCTTATATTTGGCTCGATCGCTCTTTTATTCTTTGTTAATTAGCTCGCATGGGTTAAAGTGCCTTGCATTGATTATAGTCACCAACCAAACCGTGCCAGTCTCTTAGGCTAAAAACCTTCTTTTCCCGTTAGAATTAGGAACTAGGACCTACATAGGTTTAGAATAGGATAGAACTAACATAGATTAGATAACCAAGATACTAATTGAATTGATAGATTTAACATCACTTCAAGTGTTCGACACCCTACTTACCACGAAACTACTACCGATCGGGTACACTGCCCGTTAAAGTGTTGTTTTTGGTTTAGTCGGCAAAATATAAATTTAAAACTTGAATCAATAAAATATACACAATCCTGCTCCGACCGTTGTACCCTGGGAAAAAACCGTGATTATTGTACACGAAATTGTTTTAAAGGAAGTGTGTCTAACACGTGTCTCGGTCTTCTTTGTGGATTTTTTCCAGGTTGGATTTTGTTTAGATTCGTCAGAGAATCTCTTTAAAGTATATTGTAAGTTTTCTTCTTGATATTGTAATTTCAATTTATATATAAACGGTGTACTATTTCCTACAATCTTAAAACAATTCCGTGTACACTGTTTATAAGGAAGAAAATAATTTGGATTTATTTGTCATAATCGACTATAAAACTTATGTGGAGTGCATTTCCGCCTAGTTTTATTTTGAGTAGAATGAATATATTTTTGTGCAAATTCAGGATTGAGTATCCTATTAATTTTTCCGGGTGAAAAATAATACATGATTTCGTTGTAATGATTTCAGAAGTGAACCAAGCGGGTCCAAACACAAAAGAGTGGTGGATTGACACAAATGCTACCCGTCATGTGTTCTTGGACAAAAGTCTCTTTAGTTCATTTAAAGAGATTAACAATGGTGAAAAACTTTTCATGGGAAATTCTGTCACAACCAATATTAAAGGTGAGGGCGATGTGATATTGAAATGGATATCCAGAAAAGAGTTAAAAGTCAAGAACGTTTTGTACGTGCCAGAGATTCATAGGAATCTTGTGTCCGGATTGTTGCTCAACAAGCATGGGTTATGCCTTGTGTTTGAGTGTAACACATTTGAGTTAACCAAGAATAAAATGGTTGTAGGTACGGGTTACGCCCATGATAAAATGTTCAAATTGGATTTAATTGTTATGGAAAATAATTTTTCTAAAATGAACACTAATTCAACTTACATAGTTGAGACCTCAAACGTGTGCCATGGCTGACTTGGTCATGTTAATTACAATTCTATTCGTCGTTTGATGAAATAAAATTGTATACCTACATTCCATATTGACTCAAACCACAAGTCTTAAACATGTGTTAAGGCAAAAATGACAAGATCGTATCTTCAAGAAGAAGATAAAAGCTAATGGTACCTGCTATTGCAGCCATAAGAAATTTGAAAGTTCATCAAATGGATGTGAAAATGACATAAGAACTATACATGAACCAACCTAAGGGTTTTGTCGCTCCTAGACTAGAGAGCAAAGTGTGTAGGCTTATTAAGTAATTTTATGGCTTAAGGCAAGCTCGCAATTAATGAAATCAAAGAATTTACCATATCATGTGATAATATGGATTCAAAATTAATGGATGTGTGTATGATTGATAGTATATATGTATTGTTGTGTTTATACATAGATGGTATACTAAAAGTGATAAAAAGATTAACAAATCAACTAACGCATTATTAGAGTCAAGATTTGACGTGAACTTCATTAGTTGTTGGATATGGTTCTTGGATGTGAACCAATATGGATTTGTTTTGGAAGTCAAAACATTATAAGAACACTATTCTTAAGAGATTCAATGTGGGGGATTACGGCCCAGCTAGAAACAAGTGACGTCTTATTAAATCTATTTTAAATAGAGGGAAAGATGTTGCCGATTTTGAATGCTCAAAGAATATTGGGCTTCATATTGTGTCTAATGACGTATGTGTGACTTGATTAGCAGGTCAGGTAGATATACCAATAAGTGATGATCGTTTGAATAGTATTACACGAGTACTAAGATACTTACGATATTACATTATGGGAGATTTCTGGCTGCTATCAAATGATAGAGTAATGTAAGAATGGATTCTTATATATAAGAATCTAGATCCACTAGAGCGTATGCGTTTACGCTAAGTGGGAAGCTATGTCTTAGAAATCTTGAAAGAATTTCAAATAGACGTTTATAGCTAAATCTATGATGAAATATGAATTTATCATTTAAGATAAATTTAGAGAATATGTGGGATATTTATGTTAATTTGTAAAGGACATACTAAGATGGTGTAAACCAGTAACGACCATGTTTATAAAGTGTGATAGTCAATATAATTTGACAGAGCTCATATCACAATGTAAAACGGTATGTCGAAACATATCCATCATAGATAGTGATTGATGCGACAACTACTCTCAACTGGATTTATCACGATTGACTACGTAAAGTCAATGGATAACATCATGGATCCGCTAATAAAATGCTTAAGCGGAGAGTGGGTTGTGTGGAGGAATAGGACTAAAGCCTCGAAAAAGATTATATGAAGGAAAACCTAACCCAGCCGACTAGAGATCCCAAGATTTGGGTTCAATAGGACAACCTAGTTATATAAACTAAGGGAGGTCACTGTTGGGGGAGTAATCAACTCGCCATCCATCTAAGGGAGTTAGTAAACTTCCTAGTCCATTCCTATAACAATGACAATATGAGGTTAAACATATGGATTTAATGATTCATGTTGAAATCTCAAAGCATAATGATTCAAGTTGAAATCGCAAAATAAGAGAAGTGGGGTCGCTTCAAATGGAAATGTGGGGGGCGCATTTCCTAAGAGCTCTTGCAGAACCAGTCTAGTGTTCATGACCATAACGAACACGACTATAAGGAGTTGACAGTGTCAGGAAGAGTCATGTGTGAACATATATTGTCGTCTATACAAATAGAAGTTCAGTTCAAATACACCGTGTTCTATTGGCAGCCAGGAGGCTAAGTATATTTCACAAGGGAAGGTTCAAAGGGTAACACCTACCCGTCCTATACAAGACTCAAGTGATGAATTTTATTGGAATTTTGTGAGTTTCTACTCGATCTCCATTCATGTGGGGGATTGTTGGAAAAATGTTAGTGGAAAAATGAGTTTTCATAAACTTTGGACATAGATACTTATTAGTGAATATAATTACAAAGTTTAAGGCGCCATGATATGTCCAAAACGAAGTTAGTGTGAATGAGATATCGAGTCTCGAAGAAGGGTAATTGGAATGGAGGGAAAAAATAAGTATGAGTAATCATTAGTTGGAAAATAATGGTCAAATTATGGTTTGAATGACAATTAATGATCATCAGATACACTAATGTGAATTAACTTGAGTAGTTAATCTATGGCCAAATGTTACGGTTTTATCTTCATGAGCCATTAGTGTTATTGATCATCCGACCATTACTTTTGTGATTCCTTAATGTATTGGTTTTGTCTTCATGAGCCATTAGTGTTATTAATCATCCGACCGTTATTTTCTTGATTCATTTCACTATAAATTGATAGTTCATCTCCCACTTCAAAAACACCAAAAAACACACAACTCTCTTAGCATTATCACAAGAAATCTAGTAGAATTTCAGTATTTGTCAATTCCGACAGTACTCCTTCTCCGGCCGTTGTACCCTGGGAAACAACCGTGATTATTGTACACGGAATTGTTTTAAGGGAAGCGTGTCCAACACGTGCCTCGGTGTTCAGATTCTTTAGAGACTCTCTTCAAAGTATATTGTAAGTTTTCTTCTTGATATTGTAATTTCAATTTTTATATAAATGGTGTACTATTTCCTATAGAAATTATGATGTATTAAAGGTTATCTATATGTATTAGACCTTAAGAAAGTACAAAGAGATAGAAAGGGAGATTTTCAAATCTGATGACGTCGGACGAATCCACCAAAATCGAATACGGATCCAGGGTGGTTGGAACCGTGGAGAAGTGAAAAATGGTCAGAACATTATTTCTCGTTATTTGGGTGATGGTGTTAACTTTTTGGCAATGGGAGAAGCTTATATATGTCATAAGGATCCTCGGTTTCAATTTTCGGATTCGATGTTCAAGTTTTGATTATTACGTTGGAGTACTCCTGAGGTTCCCGATGGAATTTCTAAGTTGTCGATCCTACTTGGAGTGAGTTTTGTTTAGCTTGTATAATTTGATCATAGCTAATGATTCGTCGTAGATGGTCGGTTATAAATTATTCCTAAGTAGATACCTTATGAAAGGTAAGAATCAAATCTCCCAGAGTCATATCCTTGACGAAGAATGAATTTGAAAATTATGACAAAAGTTTATTGTTTGATGCTTAGATATCGCAGTTTTCTGGTTTTTGGATTATAGACTAAACATGAAAAGAAAAGGAACCTAAGGCAATATATAACTAAAGCGAGCTAAGGGATACTAAACATCCTAATAAAGCAAAATGACATAAAAATAAAACTGAATATAGCAAAACTAACTAAGCTAAACATCATAATAAAAATCCAACTCTAAGATCCTATTTGTTGGAAATTATACATTCTTAACTTAGTACCGTTAGTGATAATACTTAGTACCGATAGTTATAGTTAGTATTGACAGTACAAAATGTTAAGTAATGATCAGATAGTTAGTACCGTTAGTTTAAAATAGTTAGTACCGTTTAAGAGATATGTATGAGATATTATATGAAAAGATATGTATTATCTTTTATGCATTTTGTAAGTCTGTTAGGGTTTGTCCTTGGTATATAAAAGGAACCCTACGGCATTAGAGAGATGATATATACAAGAACAACTCATCTCATACAAACATATCTCATAGTTAGTAATCTGTAATCACTTTAACAGATTAATAGAAATCAAAGTTTAGTTTTTCATTGTTCTTCTTAGTACTATTGTGTAGATTTCGCATATATAATTAGTATTCATAGTCAGTGTTTCTATATAGTTAATCTGTATTTGTACAAGTTGGCTATCAACCTTAGCAGGCTGTAAAGATCTGTTCAATTTGGGACTCACAAAGACTAAAATAGACTTTGATTAAATATGTTTTTTTGTTTGATGGGCAATTAATAAAGGGTTTTATGTTATTATCATTCCATTCCAAGACGTAATGGAAAAAAA
>BQNB010059262.1:0-26149 GCA_026074375.1 Tanacetum coccineum
GCAAAGAGACAAGTGAGACCTCCTTGAGGAACAACATTCTTAAAATCAACACTGTACTTGTTATCCTTTCTAGGAACTTTAAGCAAAACATGACTTTCATCAAGTAGCTTAAAGTCAGGAGACAAAACAACACATTTAGTGTCTGTAAAAAGAACACTGTTTTTCTTGTCACGCATTTATGAGATACTAAAAAGGTTAAACTTAAGCTCTTTAACAAAGTACACATCTTCAAAATCCAATTTACTTGTACTGATTTTACCTTTACCAGTGATTCTACCTCCTTTGGGATCTCCTCCAAATGCAACAAATCCACCATCAATTTCTTCATAGTCTGAGAGGTAGGACTTGTTTCCAGTCATGTGCCTAGAGCATCCATTGTCAATTACTCCTTTTCCCTACAATTCTAGCTGTGAATTGCCCTGACATGGTCTAAAACCTTTTGCTTTGGTCTCCAAACCCAACATGCTGAGGCCTTAACAACATTAGCCTAATTTCCCTTATTATTACTTACTACTGCTTTTGGCCCAGCAGTAGTAACATCTCCCTTAACAGTATTAACTTTTTCTTTTAGATTACTGTTCTTATTTGTTGTAGACTTGTTAAAGGGCCTTCTAACATGTGTATGTGCTTTATTTAAAACATTTGATGCTTTCCTTACACTATTCACTATTTGTCTTGGGTAGGCAGTATTAATTGGTCTGGCAGTATTAACTGATACTGCTGCTTTTGAAAAGTTTTGCCCAGCAGTATTAAGTGATTTAATACCAGATTTCATTAAGACTGCTTTTGGAACAAAATTTCCTTTTGGATGAGGGTGAGTCATTCTTTGAGAATTTTGATGATTTGCCCTTCTAACATTGTTCCATACAGTTTTTTCTGCCATTTTCTTTTCATACAAATCACAATCTTTGATCAAATGATTAAAACTGCCACATCCATAACAAGCTTTATTTTTAAACTCAAAATTACTTCCTAATTTTTAAGTCATCAAGTTATTCCAGTTTCTCTGTTTACCTCTAGGGCTTTGACTGTTTTTCCTAGGGTATTTAGCTTGCTTTTTGTTCTCTACCTTCTTAACAGACTCCCTAGGTGTTTTCACATACTCATTAGATTTAACAAATTCGGTTTTGGCAAAACTAGGTTTTCTCTGTTTAGACTTAAACTTAGTCTTATTCTCATCCTCACTGTCAGATATCCAGTCTTTAATAAGTGGTTCACCAACCGACTTAGGTTTTGACACACTAGTCTTAGCTTCACTTGTTGCAGCATCAGGTATATTGGTTACTGACTCACTAAAAACATATTCTCCCTCATCAGCAAGTACCAAATCATATTTATGGGGCATGAAGTTCCTAGTATAGGGAGGGGGAACAGGATGATACCCTTCACTTGTTTTGTACCTTTTATTTTCCTGACTATCAAACACATGGCTATCAACCACTTGACTATTAAACCCCACACCAGTCTTGAACTTATCACTTACTTGAATCTCTAACAGTTTGCTTAGATTTTTAGATGAATTTTCAAACTTTTCTAAGGTTAGTTTTAAATCATCTCTTTCCTTTTTAGCTTTTTCAAATTTCTTTCTAAGCTCTGTTAGTGCATTATCTCTCAACTTAATATCAAGTTTTAAAATCTTTATGTCTTCTTCAAAAACAACCTCATTCTTTTTATACATATCTAGTCTAGCCTCTACAGATTCTAGACCTGCTTTATAAGCACCTACATTTAATTGAGACTTATTAAAGTCTTTTGTCAGATTATCATAATGTTCTTTGAGAGTTTCATAAGATTTTAAACATGCTTTAGAACAAGTAGATACCTCAGAATCTGAGCTTGAAGAACTTGAAGAACCTAAAGATGTATATGCCATAAGTGCAAAGTTTATAGGTCCTTCTTTAGCCTGATCACTCCAGTCATACCCAAGTCCATCTTGAGCCACCAAAGCTTTTGCCTATATTATTTCCTCTGTCACATTCCTCCTTTTAGGTTGTCTGTTCATATTCTCCCTTGGAGCCCTATACCCCATTACAAAATGACCCTTTTTATGACAGTTATAACATTCCACCTTTGATTTGTTAAACCCTATGGTCTCAGAACCATTTGCATTAATCTTTCTTCCAGTCTTATTTAAAATCTGCTGGCTCTCATGGTCAACATAGCCATCTGCCACTTTAGATCCATCTCTTCCAAGTCATCAGCATCAATTTGTTGTAAGTACTCATCATTTAATTGTAGACTGTTAGATTGGTTTGCAAAGAAAGAATAGATCACAACATCACTCATACTATCAGTATTGGCAAAGTTAGAACCATAAGCTTGATTGGAACTGTCAAAATTATTAGAAGACACAAAATCCACATTCTATGAATTTTGGTTTGAGCCTGATGACCCTTTAACTTCAGTTTCATAAATCTTTAGATTATTGTATAGGTCATCCATGCTTAAGGTGTCTAAATCAGGTTTGTTTCTCCAGATCAAGGTATGAGTCTTCCATTCTGATGCTATTAACAAACTACGTTATTCAAACAAAATAAAGACTAATGACTAAATATAATTAAACCACATAATCGATACTTTTTATGAACCTAATAATCCCCCCTAGGGTCGATAATTCTGGCATTCCCTTCAGTGGTACAAGTGGGTCTTTCCATTCACATACACACCCCATCTTCTCATCCTGGTTGTATACTTCAATCTACTATCAGTCTCTAAAATCATTAAACTCCTAATTATGCCATTCATCTCATTTATCATAGTTAAATGTCATAATAACCGATTAACTCTCTTACAGCCTCTAAAAATCGTAACCTCTACTCTACAAGTTTCAGACTGACGATCACTTTCTACTTTATCCTCTCATATATCTTCTATGATCTCATTAATCAATCGTCATAATATTTATCTTGCCCATTCTACGTTTCTTCCACTCTCAGACTCTCAAATTACTCATTTGGCATTTACCGTCTTCAATACTCGACTATCTTCTATCTCTCTTTTTTTCCTCAATATCGATTCGTTTCCTTTTCTTTTTTCTTTCTCAAAATTTATACTCTTCTACCTTTATCATTGCCACGTCTCTCAAATCCCTCGCTTCTTCTCTTACTATCGTCGATCTTCTTATCGTATATCTTTATCCTCTACCGTCTCTCTTCTACCTCTCAAGTTCTTACTCGAAACTGTCTCCGAATCTTTCCTTACACCCAAAAATAGCTACCTTTTCCAAATATCATCCTCCTAACTCATCTCCTCTAGTTCTCTCAAACGTTAACGGATTCTCTACATTTACTCTAACTCCTCCATATCTCTTTCCTCTCTTTCCTGTTTCTCTCTTATCTTTTCGTACTCTAACGATTTCTTTCGCAAAATGCATGTACTCTCTCTTTACTTAATCTTTAAACGTACTCATGTATCCGGTTGTCTAAAAGTTTCACGACTCTAGTCTCTTCTCTCATCGATGTCTTTCCTACCTCATTATCTTCTTCTCATGTATCAACTTTATAGCTCAACCCAAATCATCTAAAATCTGGTCTCTTAAGATCTAATCATTTAGTTCTTTCAGTCACTATCAATGTTATCATTCCTAACACTCTCAAATTCATCTCGTCGTCCGACCTCTTTCAATGTCTTACTCTTTTTATTTCTTTCTCTTCATTCTTTGAGATCTTGTCGTTTTATCTCTTTTTCAATATTTCTCTCATACTCTTTGTTTGCGCATTTAATCTAATTCGTCACTTTTTGGTCGTTCTTTTTTATGTCGTTCTTACTCGATTCTCGATTCTTCTAGCGTACCTTATCCTCAGATTATCCTTCAATTCCCCCCCCCCTACTTACTCTCTTTTTATCCTCAGTGTATAGTTCATTCAATTTCCTCATATTACCTCATCTCATACTCTATTTTCTCTCATCACTCAGTATCTCTAGCCTCTTTCAATAAGGTATGATGAGTCCATCCCGTATCATTCTTCTTATTATTCAGTCTCTCACTGTTATCTTCTTTACTCTTTCCTCTAACTAAATTGTTACTCAGCTTTCAAAATGATCATCTCATTAAGAAATCTTTCATAATCTATCTCCCATCATTAGTCATACAGTACTATCTCTCATTAGTTAAGTTTTACTATTCAATATCTCGCATTTACTCATATTCCCCTCCACTCATCATTATCTATCAGAAACCGGAATTAACCTCTTGAATGCTTCCTCGGTTGATTCTTCAAATACTTCTTCCTCATTTCCCACATTTCTCTTCTTCTCTCTACTCTAAACTTCCTCAAATTCTAAGTCTCGAATTAATAACTCTTCGTGACTCCTCTTCATAATGAGTCCTCTTTCTCCTCTATACATTCCAAATTCTCTCAATGATAAGTCTCAATGCTCTCTCCTATTCTCTCCAAATTTCGAGGTCCCTTCCTCTTCCTTCTTCATTACTCTAACTATTATTCCCATTGTCTTTGACCTCGTCATCTTCTACTTCTCGGTTTGCTCACATAAACTCCGGTGACAAACCAACAGTCCTCTCATTGCCTTCTGTCCCCATTCTCTATGTCGTCGTCTTCAATATCCATTCGCTCAGTCTCATTGCTTAGTTGCTCTCATTAAACTTCTAAACTCTATTAACTGTCTTATCTCATTAACATCTTCTCCTTTTTCTCTGTCTGGTAAATTATCGTCTCTTCGAAATTTCAATTCCTCTATCTCACCGACCCCCCCCCACCCACGTTCATAAATGCTTATCATTTTCAGTCTCAAAAAAAATCCGAAATACTTCATTAAAACTCTATCATCAAACATTTACTGCAATAATCTCAGATCTCATCCTCTTCTCACTTCATCATTCTTTCACTGTCAGATTACAGGATCCCATTCAAAAAAAGAAACTATTATTCATTCACTCTTCTAACCTCCATACTCTCTCAAGAGCAAATAGGTCCAAGTGATCTTAAATCTCTATTAAGTCTCCTCTTCAATTTATCTATATGCTACCATCTAATAGTCATAAACGTGGTTTCTTTCTCTTTCAAACTTCTCTTACCGTTTCACTATAATCAAAATTAACGATAACAATCTCCATCAAACTAATCGAATCAAAAAGCAGTTATTCTCTCCTAGCTCACATTTAGCAACTATCCCTCTCTTTACTAGAAATTCTTTCATAAATGCAGACATAATCTAAAATCATATCTCTTCCTCTCTACGTCTCCAAATCTGACTCCATATATAAACTCCTTAGAACACTTCAATCATTTAATTTTCATTAAAAGAGACTCTTTACATCGTTCTGCTAATCTTCACTTCTTCCCCGTTATATCTCTCTCCATTTGCTCTTTCTCGGCCTCAATAGTCTAGAAACACCATCAACTCAAACCTCCGTTGCCAACTACATAACCGAAAATTCACTCTTTTCTCTTCCTCCTCGATCTCTCAGTATTTGTTGTGTATTCCTAGAGTACTTAACGCAACTCTCTTGCTCTTAAAAGACTCTCATCTTCTCTACTCGATATCTAGTACTCTTTCTGACTCAGTTGAGTTCTTAAAATCACAATTAGGAACTCAACTCATTTCTCTCATTATAAAAGTGAACACTCATCATACTCCTTCATCTCTTCGTGAATCTTCAGTCTCTACTCGATAAAAAACAGTCTCATAAAAATAATCAGTTTCGGTATGTCTCCTTAAATTATCTTCTAACTCTACTCTTCTTCCTCACAAACCTCATAGTGGTTTGAATCTCTTTATTCTCTTTCATTAATCAGTTCACAATTCTTCTTTTCACTTTCGAATCCTGATTAATCATTGCTCTTCTTTTCTCATACTCTCTCTTAATACATAAACTACTATTCTATTCTTATACTCACCAACATCATAGATCTTCTTTGTATCTCTAATCTAACTCCTCTAATCTCAGAAATCTCCTCTAGCGACACTTTAAGAACTCTCCAGGTTTCAAATCATATCTCTTTATCACCTTATCTTCTCTCTGTCCACTTTATTCTTTTCATTACTTTCGTTCATACTCTCAAAACTCTTATATCTTAATCCTAATTAGCGTATCATCAAAGTTCGTATCTTCTCCCGTCGTACTCTTCCTCTTACATCCTCCTGTTATACGGCTTAGCTTATCTAAATCTTCATAAAGCGAATCTCTATTTGGCAATTTCTCCCTAAATCATCTAAGACCTACTTCATCTTATACCAAAGACACTATGTTACTCTTACGGTGTCTTCCAGTTCTGGATTCTCCTCAAAATAAAATTCTTCACTGATTCGTACTTGTATCTACATTCCTCCTTTTCACTCTCTCTCAATCTCTCAGTTCTCTATTATAGTCATATCTCTCTAAATACTACTCTAGCTGGCTGTTCTCATCTTTCTATCATCGACGATCATATAGATCTCACGTCATTGCTCTCTCTCACTCTTTAATAAATCTATCATGGTGTTCAATTAACAAACTCTTGTCTCCTAACACCACTCTAAACTTTATTCAAACAGCCTCTCGATGATTTCTGATACTCCCGCTTTCTAAACTCGCCTTCCTTCTCCGTAGTCCATGTTCCCTCTCTGTTTTCTTTTTCACTTCGTTATTCTCATTCTCCATCTGATCTGATCCTACTCAGTATTCTCTTTATAAAGCTCCTTCTCTTGCGTAGAATAAGCGTCCATAAGTCTCGTGATCTCAAACTTCTCTATACTCCAATACTGTTATTAGTCTCATCATCTCTCATTCTCATCCTGTTTTTACAATAATCTCTCCAAGTCTCATACAGAACTCTTCATAATCTAATCTGTATCTTCTAATGTCTATTCCTTTTCGTTGAGAAGGAAGAAGAACGATTTATCAAAATAGATCACTTTAAAATTCAGCGAAACTCGAAGCTTTTCTCTCATTCTACACACCATGCAACTCTTCATTAAATCATCTCACCGTGACGGGGGGGGGACACCACCAATATCCCTACGATTTCTGTCTTGTCTCTCCATTTTCTCCATTCTTTCAATTCCCTTTCTAAACTCTTTATCTTCAACTCAATACTCCTATCTCTATAATCGTTCAATATACAGCAACCTCTATGAGAGTCTAATCCAATCGATGTCTCAAATCTCATACTCTCGCAGATCCAATAATCATCTTCAGTTAACATCCTTACTTAACAGTGCTAAGTTACACATCTTCTCCATATATACTCTTTCTCCTAATTACCAATCACTCCTTGCCTTCCTTATCGAATTCAATGGTAACATAGTTTCAGTTTCTACCACTATCCTTTCTTACTTTATCAAGTTCTCTGATGTCTCACTACTTTCTATTCTTTTGTCGTATCATCTTTATCGATTCTCGATCTCTGTGGTATCAACTACTTAAGGATTAAAAACTCTTATCGTTCCATGTTTAATCATCTATACTCTTATCTATCACTCAAGTCTCTACTCTTAAATGACTCATTCAATCTCATTACGTTGTTCTAAACATACTATCCACATACATATACTAATATAAAACATCTAATCTTTACTACTTTGCTCTCTTTCATCTCTAGGTTCTCCTTACACTCTCTGAATCATTCAAATCTGTTCGATTACTGCTTAAAGAACTCGTCTCAATGTCTCATTCTCCTCATCTCTCAAGTATCAAAACTTGAAGCTGCTCTCACTTTGTTCTATTTTTCTTGCTCCCGAATAATCTCTAACCTCTTACTATCATCTTCGTTTTCTCTGTATGTCTCTTTTCAATTTCAATTCAATCTTCTACTCTTTATCTTTCAATCGCTGTATCATCATCATACAAAAGATCATTTTTATCTAATTCGAAATCTAAATCATTCATATTCTATCTACTCTCGTTCTTAAATCTTATCTCGTGTGAAGATCCCTCTTCTTCTTCTCATTGATTCTAAAAGTCATATCTCTCTAGAACTCCTTGGTAGACACTTTCTTGGTATTTACTATCCTCGATAAACCTCACAACATCTCTTCAATTTCTAACTTCATCTTATATTTCTTTTCTATTTCCAATTCAATAGAACTCAAAATACGCTTCGTTAACTTTACTGTATCAGTTAGAGCT
This sequence comes from Tanacetum coccineum, assembly GCA_026074375.1. NCBI lineage: Eukaryota > Viridiplantae > Streptophyta > Magnoliopsida > Asterales > Asteraceae > Tanacetum > Tanacetum coccineum. The sequence continues at coordinate 8,069 of BQNB010059262.1, forward strand.
CTTTCTCTATCCTTACATCGCACTCTGTTTGTCTCCTCTTCTTCTACTCATATCTCCGAGCGGGATTCCTATTCTTCACATACTCTATAAATCATCTAATCTCTCCTCTTCATCTTAAACTAGTGTTAATTTCTCGTTCTTTAATGAACCTCGAATAACACTCATTCCGTAAAGTTCCTTGTCTTTATCCTCGCTCACTCCATAATACTTAACATCAATTTTCATTCTCTCTCTTTCTCTTATCCTTAGTCGTTCTCATACCTCCTATTTCTTTCTTTTAATCTTCTCATAATCTCTGCCTCATTCTAACCATACATACAATCTTCACTTTACTTCAAATAACAATCCTCTTCTCTTCTCTCAATATCATAACAAAACGTAACCCTTCAATACACTCTCCTTTAATCTATTCTACGTTCTTTAAACCGCGAAATTCTCAGATATCTTAATGAAATCTTTTATCAACTATCTGCTCTACTTGACGAACAAATAACCTCTAATTCAACTCTACCTCTAATATATGCGTCCTCCCTATTATCTGGCTAACTTAATGCACTCTCTTTAATTAAGCCCTGTCAACCATTCTACTCATGTTCTCATGTATTAACCACGATCTACGAGAACATTCTTCCATCTATTAACTCTATCAAGTATGCTTCATACATTCTTCCTCTTCAAAGTATTTAATCATTACCTCGTTATCCTTCTCACAAGTCTCATCTCCATATACTTAACATCTGTGCATCACATAAATCTTTCCTATCTTCATTTGGAATATATCTAAAAATACTCCTCTTCACTTGTGAGTTCTTACTAAAATCGTAACACCCCTCTATCATAATAGTCTCACTTACTCCGAGGACTAAAACTCATTTACTCTTCTCTTGTCTAACATAAAACTTCAGTCTCTCTCTATTATCATCTATCTTATAAAACTATACATTCCCAATCTACTTGTCCTCAGTAATCTCGTCTTTCATCATAGCTTTGCTCTCTATCGTATCATATCAACTCTCTCTCTTCTCATCTTTCTCTCTTCTTAAACCTCTTCAACTCACAAAAGTCTCATAATCATTTCAATCCCTTTTCGAAAACTACTCGAGAGACCCTTCTTATCTTACTAGTGGAAACTCCTCTCTTCTTCTACATTCCATGTTTTTCTCATCTTAAAACAACGATTACAAACCGCTTTCAAGTCTCTCCACTCATTCTCTATAGCACTCTTATCTGAATATCTTCCTATTTCATCCTTACATATCTTCTCTTCTTCACCCATCTTTGTAACAGCTCTTTTCTCTCCTTTTAATCTTTTCTTTTTCATAATGTCATGTCATTATCTTCTTCCTCTTAGATCGATCACGCACTCATTCGATAAAATCACCTATCGCTAGCATCCATATCTTCTCAATCTAAGGTTCCTCACATATAACTCATATTTCAATTTCTCATTAAATTCTCCCGCTCTGGCCTCACATAAAAAATAATTCTCTTTTCATTAATCATCATTACTAACCTCTTCCATCTTCTTAGAAATCTGAAATTACTCCTCTTCGTTATATCCATTCTTAAAATCAGTTAAACTTTCTCTCCCTCTCACATTCTCTTCACAACTACTAAGTCTCTACCTCTATTTAATTTTATCTCGCAGTTTTCTAAATCAAACCCTTCTATGACTAACTTCTCGAATAATCAATCTCTCTTTCTTCTCCTAAATCTAAACTTGTCTCATTTCTCTTCATTCTAAAAAAACGTCCCTCCATCAATCATTCAACTCCCTAAAACATCTTCATTTTTAAATCTACATATATCTTTGCCCAGTCTTCCTCTTTAAAATCATTGACTTAATCCCTCTCCTTTCCTTATCCTAATACTCTCTACTCTCTTCATTCTTCCTCTCCTCTTAACTCTATACCGTCTTCTACTAGTAAAGATACTTCAATCTTACTTCAATCTCTTCTTCAAACAATTTCAGATACTCAACTTCATCATTGGTGAGTTCTCTTTGTACATAGCCATACATAACATCATTATTGTAACTCTTTAATCCTTCTAATACTCTGTTCAGCGTTGCATCACAAAACTTATGAATCTCTGAATGTCTCATCACCCTTTTCTCTTTCTTGCTATTCTTGTATATGATTCCATGCACTGGCTCATAGATGATGGAGAACATTTTGTGCTTTTTAACTCCTGGGAAAGATATTATTCGTGCAGTGAGATTAACTTTCTGTTGATAACTTTCAATTCTAAGTTGAAAATCATGCACTCTTTCCCATATCACTGAACTTCTGATGAATACTGATAAAGACCATAGCAACCCTGTTTCTGCATAGTCAGGAACCTTGCCATTCATAATCAGCAAATACATGTCCTCAATATCATTCTTATTGAGATTCTTGTAATCAGGCTCGGTAATCGACACAATGTACTCATTAGCTCTTCTTGCAACTATCTCTGTGATAAACTTGTGTTCATGACCCAATTCCCAGTATGTCTTGATAACTTGAATGATCTTTGAGTTCGAATAAATCACTTCCTTTGGTTTTCCAAGATCTTTTTGTTTCCTTATGTAGAAGATATTTCCATAAGGATTCTTCTAATGTTCAACACCATATCGAGCATAAGGATTAAATTTCTTAACACACTTATTCACCCATCTGGAAGTTCATTCTTCGATATCATCAATATTAAAGATAATTGCAGGAAACTTGTGAAGTGACAATACTATCTTCTCAGGCCCTGAACTTCCTTTCTTCAGATACAAAAGGTCTTGATTTATAAGAGATAGTGGTGGAGCTTCAGGATCTCTTTGACAGCTTTGAACTAAAGGTGTGGTCTTTCGTGGATGTGGAGAGACAAGAATTTCCTTTCTACTTTCCCAAACAATGTCACTTTTCAAGAAATTCTTCATTTGATCAATATGATATTGATGCTCATCTCCTGAAGTACATCTTTGTCTCAACACTTCATCAGCCATTTTCTTTAACTTTGCTTCATCAATAGTCAATGATACTTCTTCCATAATATCTTGTGACACTTGCTTCGTCGGTATTTCATCATCATCTGAAGCATAAGAATCAGTCCAAAAATCATAATCATCTTCTTGCTCTTGATTACCTGAAGTTGATGGACCTAGTTCCTCTTCATTAACTAGTCCAGAAGATGACTCTCCAGACACATATGCTTTATACTTAAATGTCTTCTACCGCTTTGCACTATTCTCCCCCTCAGGATGAGCATCATCATGAGAATCGTCCAGATCTCTTGGGCGAACGACATAAGTTCTATATGTAGTTTATGATAGCTGAAGTCTTTCAAACTTCATTTGGAATGCCAACCATATAGCTATGTCTTGCTGTTGTAGCTGAGGATCGGCTTTCATAGAGAGATACAATTGATATTGTTGTTCGTGAACATATGTTGTTTGTGATTGAACTGGATGAACATGAAGGATGTGACCAGACATATAACTTCTTACTGACGCATCAACTTGAGAAGGAATGTGATTGTCAATTGCTTTTAGAATTTGTGAGGAGATTTCAGCCTGTATATTCCCACGCTCTTGTAAAATTGCTTTAGCAATCATCCGTTCCATCTCCTCTTTTGTCTTTTGTCTTTCCAGAATCAGCCCTTCCGCAACATACACTGGAACTTGATCTCGAACCTGCTCAGGAACTTGCTTTTATCTTGTCCTTATATGCGTATCTACCATAGTGAAATCCACAATTTAATGGTCACTAAGTCACTCACTCCTCATTCTGTTCATTGCAGAAAACGGCCAAAACCGGACATGACTTAGACCACTTAAACAATTAAGACTTGGATTTTCTGATTCATGTTATAAAAACTTTTCCACTTTTACTTTTTGACATGAATCCTAATCAATGAAGATAAACACATCTAATTTAATAACTGAATGGGCACTAGTCAATCACTGCCTCATTCTGTTCATTGCAGAAAACGGTCGAAATCGGACACGACTTAGACCACTTAAACAATTATGAATAGACATATGTGATCCATATATTAGAATTCATTAAAAAAAACTTGTTTCCTGATGAACAATTATCGGTTGTTTAAAAACACATGAGATTATTGATCGTTTTGTTCCACAGACAGTCGAGCATGAATCATCAAAAGCATTACTTATCTACAAAACTCATTGTTCCTGATTTTGACTTTTTGACTTTACTGAATTTGACATTTTGATTTTTACTAAGTTTGACATTTTGACTTTTACTGAGTTTAAACATTTTGACTTTTACTGAATTTAGACAAAAGAGATAAAATAAAACCACCCTGTCTGTTAGAAAACACTATAACTCTTGGTCTTTCTAATACCCATAAAGTAATCCATCAAACTCATAACTCGTGATCATCAAACGCGATTTTCCCTCAATCTTTTCTGAGTTTCAATTTTTACATCGAATTAATATGTCTGAACGTTTTCTCAGTTATGGTTTAGTTAACTTCACACAATCATCCATTGTTATCATCTTTGATCATAACTTTTAACACAAATTCAGTAAATTCACAAACTCGGTAATATATGAATGTTACCGAGTTTAAACTCGATAAGTCAAAACATGTTAGATCTGATTCAAAACGCTTAACAACTTACGTTTGAGATAAAAAAAAGAAGTAATGATCTCTGTAATGAGCTTCGAAAACCGTTCTTGATTTTCCTTCTCAAACTCGGTAATGGTCTCGATGAATAAAAATTGAAAAAGAAAATGTTTGTTCCCTTTTATAGTAACCGAATATCACTTTTGAGAAATGTCACTTTCAGCCCCTGTAGTTTCTTTTTCAAATTTAACTTATTTACGTCCCGAATTTTGTTTTCTATTTTTCAAAAACTCCCCCTTGAGTAATGATGAGTTTTCAAAAACTGACCAATGTTTACAAAGACTCCCCCTTGGAATGAAATCATGCTAAACACTTAGTCCGTTAATGAAGATGGTTGATATAAAATAAAAACTCCCCCTTGAAAATATAGTATTTTTCAAATTTAGTTTATTTGTTATTCCCAAATGATGTATATGAATGCAAATTTTCCAATTACTCCCCCTTAGATTATGATTCCGTATTTTCAGTTGAAAGATGGGGGGGGGGGGGGGGGGGGTTTTTTATATAACTTGGAAGCATGAATCTAATTCATGTGATCTTTAATTATTTTTTGTAAATATGACTCAAATCTTTTTGAAATTTTGTATTTTTCAATTTTTTCTTTTGTTTTTGAAAAATTTATTTCCATGTTTTTGATGTATGATCTTTTTCAAGAAGATGACTTAGTCAGGCTTTTCAACTGTGTTGGAGTCATACATCTCATACCAATGCGATGAACTAGATACTCAAAGCGTTCTTTTGGAAGAGCTTTAGTAAATAGATCCGCAAGTTGGTATTTGTCCGACTAAGTAAATTTCCAAGACCCTTTTCTACACGTTTCCTTTATAATATGATACGGAGGTCTATGTGTTTTGTCTTAGAATGCTGAACTGGGTTGTATGACGATAAGCATTGGCACTATTGAATCAACAATACATCGGAATCCGGTTGTACTTGTATCCATAGTCAAGCAGTTGTGTACGCATCCAAATAACTTGTGCACATCATGTAGACAAGGAAATATATTCAGCCTCAACAGTAGACATCGCAGTACAATCTTGTTTCTTTGAACTCCAACTCACGAGCTTTCCACCTAGAAATTTGATATTCACATGATGGACTTTTACATATCTTTACATTCCTGCAGGTCGCATATGAAATATGAATTAGTTCAAATCCGGAATCTTTGGATATCCATTGTCCCATGTTTTTGGATTGTCTTTTGGTACCATAAAGTTCCGTTTAACCTCTTTGGGTGTTTGCCCGTAGGACATGCTTGATTAATGAGCACATTCAAAAGAGCAAAAGCAATGTTGGATGGACTGGATGTTAGATTAAATAACCTCCTACATACGACGATAGGTTGTCTTGATTAGTAGGAGTGCCTGTGTAAATCAGATCAGCCTCTCAAGGTGCCATAGGTCGGCTCATTGAGACACACTCATCCTAGCGACCTTGTTTCTTTAACAATTCAATCGGCGTTTTGTGTACTGACTATGAATATGCACGGGGTGCATTGATGAAACTAAAGTCCAAGAAAAGAACTTTAGTTCTCCCATCTTTGAAATTTCAAAATTATTTTTCATTAGGTTTGCAAAAAGTTTTGAAAAATGGATTTGTTGATCCAAAAAAAATAATATGTCGTCAAAATCTTATACTTGATCAAGTTAATGTCTCCCCCGTGACGTCGTTGCGAACAATAAGTTCAGGTCAATTAATTCTTTAGTGGAACCATGTTCAATTAGAAATGGAAGAACAATTTGTCATACATGCATGATGGTGCTTGCTTAAGACCGTATAGTGCTTTTTTCAACAGTAGACGTGATCTGGAATTCTGGATTCATAATTAACCTTCAGGTTGGATGACATAAACTTCTTTTTTCAAAGGTCCATTAAGAAAAAGCCATTTTAACTTAATTTTGAAAGTTAGAGATATTGAGGTATGAGCAAACTAATCAATATAACATTCGAACGGCCTCAAGACGAGCAACAGGAGCAAATGACTCTTCAAAATCAATGCCTTCTTCCTGCCTGTATCCTTTTGCCACAAGACGAGTTTTGTTTGAACCCATAATATTTTCAGCATACACTAATTTTACAGAGCCATTTAGATGAGCAATAATATTCTTTCCATTTCATGGTCATGGAACGTGTTCCACAAAACTTGAAGTTCTCATAATGAAATTCATTCATATTGATGGACTCAATCCAACTATGATCTGCCATAGCTTATTTGATATTCTTTGGTTCAATAATGCTGATGGTTAATGCATACATGCATACCTCAGAATCTGTGTGTAGCCGTTGGCGAGTCATGATAGGTTTGGATGGGTCACCAATAACTTGGTCTAGAGGATGATCTTTTGTCCAAATGTGTGTTGAGGGTTGTACTTGGTGGAAATTTTGCACATTTGATGGTTCTAGAGCCGTTGTAGATGACTCAATTTCCTCATGACTTGAAGGATTATATGAAACAAATTATGAATTGCCATCAAAATAAGCATAATCTTCTTAATTGAATTCATCAGCCTCTGTTAAAGAGATTAGAGAGGTTTGTTCATCAGATGCAGTTACAATGGGAGGAGCCTCATGTTCGTCAACAATAATTGAAGATGTAGAAGATGAGTCTTCATGAATTTGAGTCGGTTGTGCAGCGAAATTGATGGGTGTATCAGAAGACTTCGTTTCAATATATTCTTCAAACATTGGACAGAACAAATTTCAATATCTTTCTGTTAGTGGCGTATATTTCTTTCTTTATGCTATTGATATTATGATTTATGAATTGTTTAAGCTCGGGTTCTAAACAATCGTGTACAGAAGCCATAGTTGTAAGCTCATCAAACTTAACATGAATGGTTTCCATAATCTTTTTCGTACATTAGTTATAGATTCAAACTATGTATGTGTTATGTTTTTGAATAAAAACAATAAAGACCTAATGTCTGCTTGTTTCATTTTTACAAGATCATACTCTCGTTCATATATTAGATAACACATTGACCAAAACTAACGTGAAAATATTCAACATTCGGCTTTCTGCCACGTAATAGCTCATAAGGTGTTTTGTGATGTCGTGTATGAATGATTGATCGATTTTGAGTAAAATAAGCGGTAGCCACTGCTTCAGCCCAAAGAAATTCAGGTAATCGAGAAAAGATAAGCATCGTACGAGCAACTTCAACAAGAGTTTGATTACGTCTTTCGACTACTCCATTTTGCTGAGGGGTTCGAGCAGCTAAAAATTGTTGCATGATGCCTAACTTTTCATAATGGGCTTTAAGAGTTGCATTTTTAAATTCAATACCATTGTCTGTACGAATCTTGCAAACTTTGGCTTTATAATTCAGTTGAGCTTGAGCAATGAATTTCTTTATAATCTCTGGAGTTTCATCTTTTAAATGATGAATGTAAACCCTTGTATATCGAGATATAAGCATCCGGATCACAGAATTAATTGCTTTCCATTTATCGTATGCTCACCCGCATTTGGACCGCATTAATATCCATATGAAGTAATCCAATTTGGAGTGAATCACTTGGAATTAAATTGAGTGGATGAGAGCATTCTTGTTTTTCCTCTTTCACAAGAGAAAAGCAAGGTGATCTTTTTCATATTTAAACTTTGGAAGGACCATAACCAAGTCAAGTCTGGTAAGATCGTTTATGGTGCCAAAATTAAGATGTGAGAGTCTGCGGTGCCATAACCATGACTTTGTTGAAGTTGCCTTAGACATTAGACAAATAGGTGAAGAAGCAGCCATGTCAGAAATGGAGATAGTATATAAATTTGATTCAGCTAATCCGCCTGGTAAGCAAATCATCTCCTTCCAGATTACGCACATAACATGTCTTAGAATGAAAAGCCACTTCTAAATCGCCATCACAAAATTGTCCAACGCTAAAGAGATTATGTCCAAGACCTTCAACATAATATACATGACCTTAGTGGATATTTGCACTGTATTTTATCACACATAGCTGTGATTGCTGCAATATTATCATTTCCAAAGCGACGGTGCCTATGAAATTCTCAACAAAATTTTTTAGCAGTGATCGATCACCCGTCATATGCTTTGAACAACCACTATCAACAATCCACAGAATGATCTGTACTACTTGTAACACAAGAAGAAACACCACTTGGGTACTGGGATTTGACTACCCGTTTTTAACAAAAACGATTGTTATTTTAGATGAACATACTATTGTGCTTCATTCAGTTTTGTGTTAACAGGAGACCAAACAACATTTGGTTTTGATTCAAACAATTTTTGCCAAATTTGACTAGTTTGAATCTTGTTCTTCATGTATGTGCTCAAAGATTTATTTTGTAAATTTCTTTTCTTTGTACTAGAAACTTTATCGTTATCTTTTGAGGTACTTCCGACATCAATCTTAGGTTTGGAGGACTACCATTAAGTAGTATCTAAAGGATTAGGCTAGTGTGACTCCTTAGAAAACCTAGTTCTTGTGAAATACATCAAGTCAGTATCATATGGATTTTGGTGTTTAGATTTATGGATTAAGTTTTTCGAACATTCACGAATGCAATTCATTTTTAATTGCAAATATAAATCTATGGCATGGAATAAGCTTAGTTTGCATACAAGAAACAACATAACAAAGTTTTTCTCTTTTAGAAGATTTGATACATCAACATCAATTACATTCTCTTTGTTTGAGATATCATTTTCAATGATTACTGTTTGCTTATTTTTCCTTAACGTATAACTGCTACTTTGCTTTGCTGTGCTTCCTTTTAGAGTTGCTACAGACACTATTCTTGAAATGTGACTCGATTATTGGTCTTCTAACACTAGATGTAGCATTTCATTCTGTAGAAGATAATTCATGCTTAGCTATTTGTTTGTGATTGATTTTGTTTTTTTTTTTTGGTTTGTTGACAACTTTGTTTCACTCTCGGGTGCTATGAATTTTGGTTTGAATTTAACCCTCTTTGTTTGGCAGGCAAAGATCTGTAAAAGTGAATGGTTTTTGACTTGACATGGTGTTCTTCTGTTTTTTGACATCCATTTTCTTTTGAATATCGTGTTTGTGTAATGGTGTTAATAAGAAAGAGGTGAGAACCATTTGTCTTGGTCATAAACTTAGTATTTACAGACTTACCTTTTTCAACATTTGCCACTTTAGTTTTTAACTCAGATATGGTAAACAAAAAATTCTGATTCTCAGCACGAATAGCACCATATGCATATGTTTCTCAGAGTATCCATTGTAGCAATTAATTCGTCATTTTTGTTTGTGTTTGAGGACCGTGTCTTTTGATTGAATTGAAGCTTTGATTTTCGAATTTTTCTATTGTAACGTTCTTTTATCAGAGATTGCACCTTAAAACAAAAGACACGTTCTCTATCTTTAAGTTTTTCCTTTTTTGAATCCAAGAATAATCAGAGGGATTTGTGTTTTTTTCTTTAAATTTGAATCCTTTTTATGTTTTTCTTTTTCATGTTGTAACTTTAATTTAAAATCAACACTTTGCTTTTCACACCTTTGAACATCTTTTTCAAGAATTTTTATTCTTACTTGCAAACCATCTTGAATCTCAATGGATTTCTTTTTATGTTGTTCAATTTTAGCATGGAGTGAATTGTCTCACATTCGGGGTTTAACTAACACAATTAATTTAACTTCATGCTTGAAGAGCTACTTCAAAAGTTGATCTTTCAAAAAATCATTTTGCTGCTTTAGTTCACAAAGTTCTTTCTTGTGACTCAAGAACATCTTTTCATGTCTTTTAATTCCCTCGAAATTAGTGTCTTAAAGAAATTCACCAATAGAACCGCGCACTATTTTACTATCGGTTTGAGTTGATCTTGACAAAAATCATTGAGTGTATTTCTTCAGGTGATGTATAAAAAATGCTTGCTCTTTACAGTTCTTTTGAATTAATTCAAGACAACTTTTGAAAACAATTTTTTTATTTTATCATTCAATATCAATGTGTCTACGCGGCATTAGATGTGGGATGGAAGGGTTGGCAGTTGAATTCTTGTCAGAAGGAATAAAAGAAGATGAAAAATATTTTTGCTCAGCAGAAAGCTCTTTTTGAGGAACAAAGTCTTTATAGAGAGCATTTATTTATGCATAATCAATTGTCCAACAATTCTATTTATTTGCAACAGCAATTGGATCACTTATTTTTTCATACACTTTTTGTTGACTTTTAGAGCATCATCAGGAGTTTCTTCAGTATATTAATATTCAAAGAAATCTTCTAAAAACTAAAACTAGAGGCAAGATATAACTTGGACATTGAGAAATTGCTTGCTTGAGTATATAAGGATTGGGATACCCCAAACCATGTTTTAATTGCTGATCATACACAGACAATGGCTTTGGTCCAAGCATAAATATTCCTTGTAAGGAATTGCCAAGTTTCAAAATTAGATCAACATTCTTTTTTAGTTTGGCCTCAAGATCAAGAACAGTGTCATGATATCTATCCTCATTTTATCCATTTGCCTTTTTTAATATAGTGAATGGCTTTTGAAGTTCCTCATTTTGTCGTTTGTAATCTTTGACATCTAAATCTAATTTATCTCGTTGTTTTTCTAGATCTCGAATGATATCTCGATCATGAACAAATTGAGACTGGGCTTTTTTACTAAAATGTTTTGCACGTTTATCGGCCTCAAGAAATTCGTTGAGATAATTATTATCCCCGTTTATGTTTTTCCAAAACTCAAACCCTTTCTTATACAACTCAAGCTGACTAGTCAAAGTAATGTTTTGTTTTGGAACTTTTTGAGCAAATATTTGTTGTTTTTCAGCATCCTGATATGCATTTCTAGCTAATTGCTCTAACACATATAGATCAGGAATATGTGTATCTTTTTCAATACTGCCACTATTAACATTCCCATTAGGTGAATCAAATATAATATCTCTATCAATTTGATCATCCCAATTGTATTTGTTAATAATTTTTGTATGTGTTGGATACATTTGTTCTTCTTCTCATTTGTTGGCATGAGTGGTACCTCATTATAATGCAGAATCATAGCGTGGCCTGCATCAGAAGTATTATCAGCTGGTTGAATTCTGGCCATTAAGCATATGTTTGCACTGATCAATTTCTTCCATCCTTGTAGCATCAGCAAAGAGAAAATCATTATGCTCATCAGTAAGAATTACTCCAGCTTCATCCTATTTTGCCAGCAACATTTGTTCCATGAAGTATTTCGAGTCCCGAACTCTTGGCTTTGGACAATTCCTAGGCATTATTGTCGTTCCACTCAGTTGTAGCATTGAACAGTGTACCCATTCCCTGAAGACGAGGTACGAAGAGTCCTTTGAACATTTCCAGTCTCATTTGGAGCATTCGATCCCTCAACAATTTCTTCTTGAACATAAGCTCGTCTATTATTTCTTCCAGCATTACCAAAGTTTATGCTTTGAATATTCACCCTGTCTCCTTGAACGATTGCTTGGTTTTTGGTGTTGGATGAAGTGCAAAGACAATTAATTGTTGGATTAGAAAAATTTCGAGTAATGGCTCGAGCAAGTAACAACATTGCAGATGCTAAATGATCTTCAGAATTGGTATGAACATCATTCTGCTGGTACTCATCATCATAATCAACCACAGACGTAGGATGTGTCACATAATAAGAAGATGTGTTTCTGGAAGATAAACCCGTGTGTGCTACGAGAGCCAAAGGATCATGAGATTTTTTAAGCTTCTTTGCTCTTGGAGGACATTCACCAGTTTCTTGAATTGTGAAGACAATAAAAAAGACCATCAAACGTATCCACTGTCAAACGTTTAGCAAGGCGAACTTGGGTGACATATTTCAACCATTCCGGTTGCAAGCTATTCAGAAACTTTGTGTTAATTGTGACAATTAGAAAATGCATGTCATTTCTTTCCAAATCATTCATTAACTCGAGCAATATGATTTTTAGACAGAAAACCAGTGCTTCCCCTGAGTAGCTAAACCAAACTGATCAAATTCATTTGTAAAACAAGTTCCTCTGTCAACTTTGTTTTGTATAGTTCCCCTCATCGGACGTTCAACTTGTTTCCACATGTCCTTGGCCGAAGTGTAAGCATCCACATAATTATAAATGTCATTTGGAATAGAAAGAAGAATCAGATTCATAAGCTCTATTTCAGCATCATAATGCAATAACGCATCTCCTTGTAAATCCTCAGCAGTTTGCAATTTCGGAACTATTGAATTGTTAGGAATGAACATTTCAAAAATGATAAAGGACCTTATCAAGCGCTTTGTTATGCCACTTTTAGTTTTCCCTTTTCGATTTTTATATCTCTAAATCTACTTGCTCCACGGTTATTACTACCCTTTCTCAAGCATGGTGAGGACTAGTCTTCAGAACCGCATCATAGCAAGGGTATTATTGATTTGTTTTGGGATGTTGCACATTTCTTAGGATTCAATGATTGGATTTGTAGCCGGAAAATGAGTGAATTTGTGAGAAGATTTCCAAACTCTGGTAAACAATTGTGAACTGGATAACACTGTTCTCGAGATAAACAAGTAATCTGAAAATCGATACACATCGCGAACCGAACTAACTCGGAAATTAATAATAACAATCTCGGTATTCTTAAAAACGTATTTAAACTCGAAAATCCTTAATCCTAAAATTGAGTATAGCTCAATCTCGATAGAACGAGTTTTGAAATAATTCGTTGACTATGGGATTAACAAGACCACAAAATCGATAAAACCAAATTTATGACGGAATGAATAATCGAAAAACAGTATTACATCAAATTTCGATAGACCGAATTGACTTCCAAGTTTTAGAATTTAATGAATTTTGTTTTCAAAATCTATTCTCGTTAAAACCGTGAAATTTTTGGTTTTTAACCACTTTGTAAGCGTATTCCCAAGAGTAATTTCACTAGGTTCTTATTCACACTTTTCGATAAAACCGAAAATTGTGTAAAAACTTATAAAACTCGATCTTCAACCGAGTTTATCAATAATCTCCTAATATACGATTTTTGATAGAACCGAAAATGTGTATATATCTATTACAATACTTTTCTATCAAGAAACTATGAGTAATAAGCAAAAACTATCAGAAAAACAATCCGAGAATACAAAAATCACTTCCGAGAATGCTGAAATACTTCTGAGAATGGTAGAATAGTATTGAAAATGAAAACTCCACAAACTACGTCATGTTAAATCCAGTAGAATACTCGATTACGTCTAAAAACTCAAAATAAATGCCAAATCACAACTTGAAAGCTCAAGAATTGCAACCGAATCCACTGAATATCATCTTGAGGTTATCGGACGTGTATTAGCTCACAAATCAAATCACTCTAATCCTCTAATGGCTCTGATACCACTTGATAGGTCTTGTTTATCCTGAATCATACATATTGTTCATAAAAGCTTAAAGAGAATAGTAAAGGAGGGCAAGTATTCAAAATTCAAATGTTATTAAAATGGAGGGAAAGGGAAAATGTTTATTACAAGGCATCACCCTCTAATGATGATTAGAGGGGGTATTTATAGGAGAAGGAAGGAACCTTCCCTTCCTTTATTTTCCTAATGTTTCACTTCTAGTCCCTATTCTTTGGTAATTATGCTATTTCTTACTTTTAGCATAATATACCTTATTACAAGCTACTTTATTCTAAACAAAATAAAGACTATTAACTAAATATAACTAAACCACATAATCGACACTTTTTATGAACCTAACAGTTTTCATAGTTGTTAAGTCGATTAAAAGCTTCAAGGTTGTAAACCCTAGTACTAGTCAAGAGTACTCATATTATTGATCTTAATAATATTAGAGCGTTTTGTTATAACTTTGTTCATTCACAATTACTGTTTTATTCATAATACTTTTAGATATTAAGGTGTAGATTCTGCATACACTTTAGTATACATACAAAGTTTCTACAACAAATTATTTTGGATTTATCCAAGGTAATTTAACCTTAGACAAGCTAAGGAATCGATCAAGGTTTGGGATCAATAAGTGGTATCAAAGCTTTTGCTTTGAGAAACTTTGATCTAGAAGTTATAGAATTTGAATATGCATAGAGTAATACTACTACGAAGCTACCCATACTCAAACTAGGTGAGTATGAGATGTGGGTGATAAGAATCAAGCAGTACTTCTAGGTACAAGACTATTCTCTATGGGAGGTCATAGAGAATGGTAACTCATAGGTATTTGTACCACAAACAGCACAAGAGAATGGTACTTCTGTTACAAAGATGTCAGTACCTGTAACTACTGAAGAAAAGACCAATAAGAAGAATGATGTGAAGGCTAGTTGCTGCTACTTCATGGCTCTTCCAATGGAACATCAAACTTACTTTCAGTCAGTACATTATGCTACAAGCATGTTACTGCTATCGAAACACGATTTAGAGGTAATGAAGCCACTAAGAAAACACAGAAGACACTGTTAAAGCAACAATATGAAAATTTTAGTGCATCAAGCACAGAGTCTCTTGACTCTATCTTTAACAAGCTCCAGAAGATTGTTAGTAGGCTTGCAATTTTAGGTGTGGTCATCACTCAAGAAGACTTAAATTCAAAATTTTTGAGAAGCTTGCCTCCTGAGTAGAATACTCATGTTGTAGTCTAGATGATATGGTGATATTAAAAACAATGGCATTGATGATTAGTACAACAAACTTCAAAATTGTTGAACAAAGATTAAAGGAAATCTGTTAGTGCAAGTAGTGGTGCTCAAAAACTTTACCTTTATGATGCTCCAAGCACTAGCAGAAAAAAACAAAAAATACTAATGGATGTTAAACTGCTAATCATACATATGAAGTTAGTAGCGTTAGCCTCTATATTAACCACTGCTGTGTCACTTAATGTTAGTACTGATAATTCAGTGATAATACTGTGTATGCTTTCATGGTTGAGAATCCTATGGTTTCTATATTCATAAGCTAGACTTAAAGCAAATTCATGAAGATGATCTGGAAGCAATGGATTTGAAGTGGCAACTCTCTCTGCTAAGTATAAAGGCAAAAAGGTACTTTCAAAGAACAGGCAAGAAAATTTTCATTAATGCTAATGATACCGATGGGTATGATAAATCCAAGGTAGTGTTTCGACTGTCACAAGATGGGACACTTTGCCAGGGAATGTAGAGCACCAAGGAATAAAGAGGGTCAGTTCGGATATCAAGACAACACTAGGAAGCAAGGAAACAATGAAGACACATCTTCAAAGGAAATATTAGCTATAGATGGTGTAGGTTTTAACTGGAGTGATTGGCAGAAGAACAGGTTCAGACAAACATGGCTCTAATGGCGTTTTTTTAGAATCTGTGGTATTATAATGATAAAACTTGACTAAAACTTGTCTAAAAAACTATGAAACTCTTAAGAAATAGTGTGATGATTTAATTGTTAAGCTTAATCAAACTGAATTTACAGCAACTACTTATAAAAGAGGTTTAGCAACTGTAGAAGAACAACTTGTCACATATAGAAAGAATAGTTCTTTTTAGTGAAGAAGTTGCAGTTCTTAAAAAGGAAGTAGCTGCAAAAAGACTTTTTGAAATAAATAACTTCTTAAAAGTGAGTTTGAAAAGTTAAGACAAGAAAAAGAGGGGTATTGAATATAAAAATTAAGAAATTTAATAATGCCTCAAAGAGCCTAGACAAGTTGTTAGAGAGTCTTATAAAAACACTAACAAAAGGTAAAAGGGTTTGGGGGTCTAATGTTGTTCTCAACCCTATCCTTTAATCTATAAGTGACTACGAATTGATTTGTCTTATTCTGGTCTTGATGAATTCAAAGACCCTGAATTCAAAAGTTATGGTTCTAAGGATAGTAAGCTAGAGTCTAACATTTTGTGATACAAAATCAGATGATTCTAAGGAAAATTCTGATGACTTGTGGTATAAAATGAACAAGTATTAGAAGACACAAGTGCTTTATTGATGTCTCCAACTGTAATGTTGTGAAAGAAACTATTTTTATTGTTGATAAATAGATAAAAGTTTGTTCAAACCTAAAATCATGAAAAACCAGTTAAAAGTCAGTTAGGTATGCTGAGATGTATAGATCACAAAGTCTAAGGGGGAATTAACGAAATTGGAATGGTCAGAAGTCCAATCAACTAGGAAGTGATTTTGTGATGTATAACAAAGCTTGCTTTATTTGTGGGAGTTTTGACCATGTGCAGATTAACTGTAATTACCATCAAAGGGAAAGGATGGTATCTAGGAATAATTACAATAGGGTGGATTATGACTATTATGCCAAAACCACACACCCTAGTGCAAACAGGAATATGACTCCAAGAGAGTTTGCTCGAAAAACTGGCTCACTCCACTTAATAATGTTAGGCCTGTTAATACTGCTCACCCCAAACTAGCAGTTCATAGTGCTAAATCAATGTCACATTTTTCTAACAATGCACCATATCCAACTGATAAGAGGCCCCTTTTATATGAAAAACATCTTTAAACTAGCAGATATGTAATTAAAAGCCTTAATACTGCATGAGACACTATCATACTTAAAAGGCTAGAGCATGTAATTACTGTAGGTCTATATAGCACCAGTTAATACTCGTTAGGGCAAAATGGGTAAAATGACTTTTAAGTTACCTCAGCATGTGGTTTATAGACCTACACAGACTAATGGTGCATCCACTTATTTTTAAAGACACAACTACATGATGCACAAGGTCAGATTCAAGTCAGTAATCGGCTTAGGTCCCCAAGGAAACTAATTTCCTTATTTTTAGGTATCAGGGCATAACAACAGGATTGATACAGGATTTATTGACATGGATGCTCAAGGCATATGGATTGGGAACACTTAGTTATCTATTAAATTTCAGAATTTGATGGAGGTTATTGTTCCATTTTAGGGAGAATGCACTATGGTGTGTTAGAATTTTCTGGTAAGGAACACTTAAAAACTGATAGCCTTGATTTTGAAGATTATTCTTTGTCAATGAGTTAAATTTCACCTTTTTTGTGTCTCTTAGATGTGTGGACAAAAAGAACTATGTCCCTTTTTACTGGACAGGAATTCTTGCTTATCTCCTAATTTTATGTTTCCTGATGAAAGTTAGTTACTCTTAAATTCCTAGAAAGGACAACATGTTCACGTTTTGTTATGAAGAAACTTTGTTCCTGAAGAGAGTTTAGCTTGTCTTTTTTCATAGGCTTAATTTAGATGAAACAATGCTATGGCATAGGAGAGGCGTGGTCATATTAATTTTAAGAACATAAATAAGCTTGTTAAGGATAATCTTGTAAGAGGTCTGCCTACAAAACATTTTGAAAACCTGTGTTGCTTGTCTCAAAGGAAAGCAACACAGAGCTTCTTATAGGTCCAAAGTTCTGAATCCAATTACTAAGCCCTTGTTTATGCTTCATATGGATTTTTTTTGTCTAACCTTTGTGAGTAGTTTAATGCATAAGAAGTATTGCTTAGTAGTCACTGATGATTATAGCAGGTTTACTTGGGTTT
>BQNB010059263.1:0-36070 GCA_026074375.1 Tanacetum coccineum
TATGATTCCCAAGAGCCATTTACATGAACAAGTACTCCTAAGAAAATCAAACTTCAAAACAGTTCCAATTAGGATCTGATTGCACACTAAAATGTTTGGACCTAAAAACCATAGTTAGACTCCAAATCAGAAGCTCTCATTTGGGGGATTTATAATAGACACATAGAAATAAACTCATGTAGAAGGGCTAATCCTAATTCAAATTTTAAGTGGGGGTTTTATACCTCGTAATCTGGCCTAAATCTGACTCGTATTTACTACTTTGACAACTTTTCTTGAAACCTACGTTTGAATGACTTCCCGACCTCAAAAACCTTCGAGGCCGGATGTTCTGGAAACTAGACTCTCTGAGATACGTTATAGAGACCGGAAACTTGACAAAATCTATTACCATAATTGAGATACTAGCCAAACAACATAGCCCTAAATTCTGCCCCAATCTAAATCAAATTCTAACGCGAATTAAGTCTAACCAATTACACTCATAAGCTTCTAATTAAACCCTAATAATTATACTCCCTCCGTCCCATTTTTATTGTCTATGTTTCCTTTTTGGGATGTCCCAATTTAATTGTCCACCACTAAAAATAGATAGGGAAGTTTGATCAAGTTTACTATATTACCCTTGTTTGAAATTATTATTAAAAACTTTAAAGAAGACTTTAATTAATTAGCTAAGGGTAAAACTGGCATTCTGTCAAAAAGTAAGAAAGAGAAAGCAGTAATAAATTCACTTTTCTTAAACTGTGTGTTTTTTGTCGGAGGACAATAATTTTGGGACGGATGGAGTAACATGATTATTATATCATTAATTACAGATTTAATAAAACTCTAATTATCCACCATATTAATTATTACATGATTAAAGATTAATAATTAACAAAGATTAAGTAAAACTTACCTTAGAACTTGTTTTCTTCACAAAAGCAAAAACCCTAAAAAAATTTCTCCTCTTTTATTCTTTGTTTGACCGGTTATACAAGGGGGGAGGGTTATGGGATTTTATTTTGTATTTATAGACCCCCAACTAATTATAGATAAAGCCTAATTAGTATTTGTTTCCTTTTAAAATTCCTTTTTTCTTTCTTTTTCCTCTAAAATTCGTTTTTTACTATTCATGTATAAAAAAAATTATTTATTTATTTATTAATTATTTTATTATTTGTTTTACCTTAAGTTTTTATAAAAACCTAAGCTTATTTGATTATACCTTTTTGCGTAAATGCAATTTTACTAGACCTTTAAAAATAATTAGCTTTTCATTTTTATTAAACCTAACATTCCAAAAATAGAAATTTCATTTCTTCCTTATTCTAACTACTAGAACATAATCTCATCCTAATATTACTAACACATAAATACGTATACGTATAATTCTTTACACAATTAACGCGAAACCGCTTCAATCACCAAAATAATTTCCTTGTCACCAAAAGTGAACGAAATGAATTCTACAAAATCCAACACAAATCCAATCCCAATGAGACGATCACGCTCAATGGATTGATTGTGGTTGACTATGGGCCTACGCCTTTTCGGTTATATCATTCTTGGCTTAACATTGACTGATTTCAGAAGATGGTTGTTGACACTTGGAATTCTTATGATAGTGGCGAAAGTGATGGCATTATTTCTTTTAAGAAGAAGCTTCAAAATCTTAAGCATGTCATTCGAGCATGGAACCTTTCCAAAAGAGCTGCGGATAATAGCTTGAAAAAAGAGCATACTACTATCTTGTCTCAGGTCGACGCCAAAGTAGACCTTGGTACTGCTACTTCCGAGGACATCAATAATCGTCTCTCTTCCATGAAAATTCTTAGCGAAATTGAGCGTAATGAAGCTAGAGACATCGCTCAAAAAGCTAAAGTTAGGTGGGCTATAGAGGGTGACGAAAATACCTCTTTTTTTCATGGAATGCTAAAGAAAAAACGGCGTCAAAACACCATTAAAGGGATTCTCAACAATGGCACTTGGATCGAAGAACCGGGAAAGGTAAAAGCTGAATTTTTTTCGCACTTTTCTAACAGGTTTTCTGATATGGATACTCCTCGAATTTCTATTGGTGATGTTCCTCTTAATCCAATAACTGAGGAGAAACGTGATTACCTAGAACGTGAAGTTTCCATTGATGAAATTAAGAAGGCCGTGTGGGATTGTGGTGGCGATCGAGCTCCAGGTCCTGATGGTTTTACTTTCAAGTTTCTTAAAACTTTTTGGGACGTCATTAAAAATGATGTGATACGTCTTGTTAACCAGTTCTTCAATACTGCCTGTTTTCCAAAGGGTTGTAATTCGTCTTTTATTGCACTGATTCCTAAAATTGGAGATGCGAAGTATGTTTCGGATTTCAGGCCCATTAGTCTCATTGGATGCCAATACAAAATTATTGGCAAAATCCTTGCCAATAGGCTCAGTTTGGTTATTGGGAGCTGTATAAGTGCTGAACAATCGGCTTTTCTTAAAGGCCGTAATATTCTTGATGGGCCGTTAATCTTGAATGAATGTATGGCATGGTATCGAAAAAGGAAAAAAGCTCTTATGGTCTTTAAAGTAGATTTTGAAAAGGCGTTTGACTCGTTAAGTTGGAAATACTTGGACGAGATCATGGGGAAACTTGGCTTTGGTTGCAAATGGCGGAATTGGATCTCAGGATGTCTTATGAACTCTAGGGCGTCTATTTTGGTTAATGGTTCGCCTACTAATGAATTTGTGATGCAAAAGGGGCTTCGTCAAGGAGATCCTATGTCCCCTTTTCTTTTTATTCTCGCTATGGAAGGGTTACACGCATTGATTTCTAAGGCAGAAAGCTTGGGTTTGTACAAAGGTGCTAACATAGGCCGTGGTAGTATCAAGATCTCTCACCTCTTGTATGCGGATGACGTCACATTTGTTGGTGAATGGGCTCAATCCAATGCCTATAATCTCATTTCTATTCTCCGGTGTTTCTATTTGGTTTCAGGGCTTAAAATTAACATTAACAAAAGTAAAATTATTGGTGTTAATGTTCCTGAAAATGACATTATCAACATGGCTTTTGTTCTTGGCTGTGGGATTGAAAAAATCCCCATGTTATATTTAGGAGTCCCGGTAGGAGGTAACATGAAGAGATGCGAAAATTGGAAGCCCATTGTACAAAAGTTTGCGTCTAAAATGTCTCAGTGGAAAGCAAAGATTCTTTCTGTTGGGGGGCGTCTATCTCTCATAAAGGCGGTTTTAGGTAATATTCCTACTTACTATATGTCCCTTTATTGGATGCCTATTACTATTCAAAATCAGTTAGAGTCAATGCGAAATCGTTTCTTTATTGGAGGGGATTTGGATGATAAAAAAATTACTTGGGTTAAATGGAAATCTTGTCTTGCTAGTAAAGCAATGGGTGGTCTAGGTATTGGTAGCATCTATGCGTTCAACGCCGCGTTGCTTTTTAAATGGATATGGCGGTTCCGAAATAGTTCTAATGTTCTATGGGTAAATGTGATTAAAGAAGTTCATGGGCATGATGGTGGCTTAGGTAGAGGCGGGTCTCCATACTCGCCTTATAGTCCGTGGTCTTCCATCATTCGTTTGGTTACTCATCTCCGTGATAAAGGTATGGATCTTCTTGGCTTGTGTTCTCGCTTAGTTGGGAATGGGGCTTCGACTAAACTTTGGAGTGATATCTGGTGTGGGGATGTCTCGTTCAAGGATAGGTTCCCGCGAATTTATGCTTTGGAGCTGAATAAAGATTGTTACATAGACCAGCGCTACAACGTGGAGAATTGGTCCAGCTTCCTGCGTAGACCTCCTCGTAATGGTGTCGAGTTATCTCAGTTTAATGCCATGCTTCAGGAGTTTAAGAAGATGAGTCTCTCCGATTCGGCTGATAGTTGGAAATGGGGCTTGACTTCTGTTGGTTACACTGTTGCTTCTGCGAGACAATTTATCGATGATACATCTCTCCCTGGTAATTTTTCTACGACTAGGTGGACGCGTTGCATTCCTATTAAGATTAATATTTTCATATGGAAACTTCGTCTCAATAAATTGCCGACATTGGATAACATGAATAGCAAGGGCATTGACGTTGACTCTTTGTTATGTCCTATCTGCCATAATTATGTTGAATGTACTGATCATCTTTTTTTCGCTTGTGATATGGCCAAAGAGATGTGGAGTTCTTTGGGTAGATGGTGTTCGTTGGTGCTTCCTGAGTGCTCTTCTATTCATGAATGGTTTTCTTGGATTGACGCTGCCCACATGCCGAAACGCCCCAAGATTATTCTCGAAGGTGTCACTTCTATCATGTTGTGGTCTATTTGGAACTTTCGTAACTCCTGGGTCTTCTCGGATAGAAAACTTAAAAAGGCGAATGTTTGGGATTTGTTCGTTCATCAATCGTACTTGTGGATTTCATCTAGAAATCCTAAGTTTAGCATTAGATGGATTGATTGGATAAAAAACCCTACGGAAACTCTCATGTAATCCTTGTTTTGCTAGCTTTTGCTAGCTTTTTTCTTTTATATATTTCCGCCGTTCAAAAAAAAACATATCCCACACAAACACATATAAACACGTATAAACACATATAACACATAACACATACATATAGAACAGATATTTAGGTCAACACTACGGTTTGACCAACCTGCTCAAGCCACGGTTGTTACAGTTGATCGCCTTATGGGTGCGGCGTGAACTTTCGGCTTCATTTTATTGCAACGAATGATCTTGCTTAATAGCTTGCATAATTAGTTCGATGTTATCGATATCAAACGTATTGGAGTAGCTTAAAGAATCACTCATATTTTTTTTGTTAAAGAAAATTGTCTTAATAAAGTTGTGAAAATTTTAGTGAAGATGAGGTAATATTTATAGTGGTTAAATAAGATTGTTTAAATTATTTTTTTATTTATTTATACCAAAATGGAGACGTTGGCAAATGGTAATATTCTCTCCATTTTGTCTGTTTCTTCGTCGTGTAGACGGCGAAACATAACTCATCGAGCCCAGCCGGTGTGGTGGCGAGGATTCGACGACGTTGAGTGGGTTGCCACCTCGGATTCGACGAGGCTCCTCGTTACAACACCTGATGCTCTAATGCATTGATATCAAAACACTTAATAGATAAATATGTTTAATGTTTGATATTAACGAACTTGGTTGAATTGAAAACGAGTTGATTCAAACCCGACTCGTTCACTACTTGAGCCGGTAATTTATTAATTTTTTGATAAAGTCCGGAACCATCTTGGTTGTACGGCTGGTCCGCCACGACATACGATGCATTTATCTCTAAAGACTTTTTCATTTGACCACACTAGATTATTTTCACTAACTTTCATCTTTCAAAAGCCTTTCACTACAAAACTAGACGTTTAATTTCCAAAAGCTTTTCTCAAATATTTAAAAAGCCTTTCAACAAGTTATTTTTGCTAGAAATTATTCATCACGTTTTCTGTTACAATGAACAAGTTATCATTTGAATAATATTTAAAAATAGGAAAATATTATTATTGCTCATATTGATATTGTATCCCAAAATAACGTAACACATGTATCTTTTTAAGTGTGGTATTTATTTTGTATACAAAAGGTACATGCAACGAATATGTAATTTAAATTTCGTTAGAAATAGAGATTGCATGTGTTTAAAAACATATAATGTATCGAAATGTTTTTAAAGTCTTAAACCCTATAACCCCAATAACAATCACAACCTATAAAACCCTAACAGACACGCAACGACATAACACTCGGGCAGCCGTAAAGAAGTGGCAGCGTTACCATCGGTTATTCAACCACCATACAATGACCACGATCACCACCATCTACAAACCATCTCAAACACTAACCTTAAGATCATTTTAAACACTTATCAACAACCCTACCTTTCTCTTCACACCACTATCACAACCAAAGTCCGTTACAACAACGCTTGAGCTCCACACCCCATGTTTGAATTAGGTACTTGCAAAAGTTTTCGACGTTTTTCATCGTCGGATAAGGTTGAAGTTGTCTGATACGGTGGGAGTGGAGGAATGGAAAGGGGTGGCGGAGGGTGAGGAGATTTCATTGATGAGGTGAATTGTGTTAAAGCTTCTATTTCAGTCAGAAGTATATTTCTCGATACTAGGTATTATTTTAATATAATTAAAACAAGCGATTTGTTTTTTGGGAACATATGGTTTCGGACCTTTTGTCCGACCTAAAAAAAAAAATTCCCACATGGTTTGAACGCACCAAAACCCCCACACAAACCACCTCAAACTAGGTAAAACCTCCTTTTCAGGAGCTTGGCGTGTCCACTTCAAGGTTGTTTGAAACCTACAGGAATGACCGGAGACCACACTACATCTTAGAGTGCAATTACAAGCCATTTGCACTAGACCACCATTAGTGTTTACAAACGCATTTGAAAATATGCTTCTATTGCATATTTGAACAACTGATAAGTTGTTGCAGGGATGTGTGGATTTGCTTATTCAAACATGAGTTTCTGTTGGTAGAAGCGATTAATAGTTTGAATTTTTACTAACAACATGATAGTTTGGAAACAAGTATCGGAAAATGTGTAAGGAAAACTATTTTTTTGGCTGGAAAATAAGCAGATTAGATTTCTTCCAGCCACACCTAAATGAGTTGCTTTTTTTAAAGAAAAATCAAAGCAATAATTGTTCAAACTAGCAATCCAACGACATAAGTAGTTTAAAGTTGCTTTTTAACGCTACCATCGACTTAATCTTGTTTGGAGTAAAATCTAGATGAGTATGCTAATAGATAGGAAGCGTAGCTCTTGTGAAACATTCAATCCTACGACAAGCTTAATGTGAATTCCATGTGTGAGTTGTTCAAGTGGATTTGAAAAGTCTAGTGAAAAGAACAAAGCAAATTGCATAAAATCCGGTAAACATCATTGGCAAATATATTTTGATTTTGGCAGCACCAAGCCATCAAACTATGTAAGTTCGTTTTGCATCATTCAATTTTTAAGTCGTACTGTTATCAATTTTTTAAATTGCAGTTAATAGCATTACTTATTTTAGGATAATATCTTTAGATTAGAAAGTAGCATAGTAATTATACATATGTCAATGGCAATACTTTTCGGGTTGGGATGCAAGGATTAAAGTGGGCAGTGGACAATAGCCATATGGTAAGACATTTAATTATGGTTCGGTTATATTACTTAATGTTGGTGAGCCTGAAGTTCACGAGCGTCTGAAAATGGTAGAACCACATGCCTCAGGATCAACGGGGGAAATAAGCTCGTCTGTTACATTTTTTTATTGCAGTTATATGCTCTACCTATTTTGGGATAATATCCTTAGGCTAGGAGTCCTTAGCTCCCGGCAAGATTATTGTAGTATAGGGCTCGACATAGGTTTTTTTGGAGCAGAAGTACTTATGAGCATCTTTCGGATGTGATTAGGCTTTATGGTGGAATCCACAAAAGTTGGTTAACGTCTTTTTATAGGAGAATAAATGTAATAAAGTGTTGGAGTTGAAGTTTTGTATCATGGTGTACGAAAAGCTTCAAGAAAAATGGTCTGTTAATAAAGGTTTAATTGTTTGAAAATGTATCATACTTGTCAGTTTTTTTTATTGTGTGTACTGAATTTTATTTTTTCTTATTGTGTGTACTATATTTGGTTGTTGGACTAAGGGTTACCAAGAACTTATTTATGTTTTTAGCTCTTTTAGAAGTTTATAAAGAGTTTATACATATTGGTTACAATCAGTATTGTTGATTAATTACTAATGAATTAAATCGATCATTAGTTGAAGAAAGTTCCAAGTATTGTGACAAAATTCACCTTAAAATCTAATTTCAATAAGATTTAGAAACAATACAAGAAAACAACATAAGAAATTTTATCCTAATTGAGGGCTACACGTTTATATAAACGATTCAGCTGTTTAACGTCCTTTTTGACGTACCAGCATGGCAGCAAATACTATGATTTTTTAAAGCTTACATTTAAATATCATTCATTGCAATACTTATTGCTATGGTATGTTATAATCATTTGAAGTTTTGAACCATGGAGTTACTGACTTACTGCCACATTTAGCTTAACTTGTGGTTAAGACATAAAATGAGATATTAATTGTAGCAGTCGGAGATGAATGCAGCCTAGGCACGTCGCGCGTGCACTGACTGTGGTTGTGGTGTGGTGGGGCTGATGAGTGTTCTTAGTGTTAGGGTTTGAGATGAAAATCGTTTGAACATGCGCGTGGTTAAAGGCTAGCTGCAACATTTCCATACGTTGCCGGAGTATATGTTTTTAAACACAATCTCTTTGCGTATATATATTAGCATGAAACCGATTTCTATTTCTAATGTATATTTAAATTCTGAATTCGTTGCATGTATTGGCTGTATACAAAAATAAATACCACATTGAAAAGATGCGTTACGTTATTTTGGGATGCAAATATCAATTTGAGTAATAATAATATTTTCCTATTTTTAATATGATCCAAATGACTTGTTCATTGTAACAGAAAACGTGTTTAAAAACTTCTAGCAAAAATAACTTGTTGAACTTGAAGCATTTGAAGTTACCTACTTGAAGCATTTGAAGTTGCATGAGAGGTCTTGTAACAAAAGGCTTTTGAAAGATAGTGAAAATAATCTAATGTGGCCAAATGAAAAAGTCTTTACAAAATATACATGCATCGTAAGTAGATACATATGATCACATAGGTTTTACTAACACTAAAAATTGTCGCTATATTTAACTTTTTAAAGGATTTTTTTGGTAAATATTATTACGTCAAAAACAGTTAAGTACAAAGGATGTAAGGGAATCTATATATCTTAGCTCAAACTCAGGCGAAACAAACGCACCAACAGTGCTTTAAACTTAACTGTGGAAACTAGAAGGGGGTTGGATAGTTTCTACCGTTTTAAAAATTAAAACTTAAATTGTCAACTTATGTGAATTCAATAGATATACACGTATGTATATGATAGCGATGTAATAAGTAAATAAGTAAATGCGAATGTAAATAAGTAAAGATAAGAAAGATCAAACCAAAGACACTATGATTTATCGTGGTTCGGCTACGAAGCTCCTCTTCGCCCTACTCCACTCCCCAAGTACCCAACTCGAGAGTATTATTCACTATGTCAACAAGCTCCCTTTAGGCGGAGAAAACAGTACACGTCGCTTACCCTTAGTCCGGTACTAAGCTAAATACCGAGTTATACTTCGAGACATAACCAATCTAACACACAATGTATTATAAAGCTTAAAATACTAACCTATCATACACATATGATAACACAAGAAAAATAAATGAAGGAACATAAATATCACAAGTGTGATGACTCTATTAAACTAACAACACTTGAAGCTTGAAGTCTTCTTTGTGTTCTTCATTAAAGAGTGAAATGATTGAATCACTTGTAATTAATTATATAACAAGTATAATGATCAAAGAATGTATGAGAGACAATAAATATGCAAGAGAAAAGTTGAAAAAAGGTTAAGCAAATGAAAACATTTGGTTCCTATTTATAGGCAAATTTGAAATTAAAATTCTGCCACCATTTGCCAGCTACACGAATCCACCGTAGCCTGGATTCGTCTTTGATTATGGTGTGGATCCATGTCCATCAGATATCTGTTATTTTGTTTTTAGTGATTAACCTCAAATCTTTACAAAATATTTTGATTGTACTTAATAATCAGATTTAATAGATTCTTTTAGAAGAAAATATTTCTTAACATGAAAATGAAAAGATAGTATAGATTTGAAAAGATTTGGAAATATTTATTCCATTTATGAAATACAAAACCTATTTTACTATGATCACAATTGTACGGGAAATTTTTCGCTTTATTACATTACTTATATATCTTAGTATGTCATAACTAAAATAGACAAGCTCACGCAACCTATCTAGGGCAATCCTATCATCATAATATGTCAAGTCAATATCATCCTATCATCATTACAAAGTACATTATTCCTATAATGTACCATTCGCAAAGTTATATCTAAACGGGCTTTAAACCGTTATCATATACCTCTAAACCCTAATCCATGAAAGATTAATATCTAAAGTGAATGTACAAGCTACTAACTTCATATGTACATATCTTAAACATTCATATGAATCTACATTCTATTCAAGAAAGGTACAAGTCCTTAAAAGCTCATATATAGTCATTATGCATGACATTAAATAGTCCGTTTTACCTCCGTTTTTTTCTAATTACTTCCTATCCTATATCCTGAAGAACGATTCTCTTACCATTTGATTCTCTCAAACCTTTATATCTAAGCCTCCTATCGGATTACTCATTCTACTATCTATCTCTCAAAGTCTTAAATTCTAAAACTTTTTGTTGTATCCTTCAATATCAAATAGTTATTCTCATACCTGTGATATGGCTATATCATTTTATGGATTCTCATTCTGTGTTGTCTTGTATATGTTGATAGATGCCTCACAAGAGAACATCAACATCTGCAGCACTAGCCATGACTCAGGATGCCATCCGGCAACTAGTTGCTGACAGTGTTGCTATTGCTTTGAAAGTACAAGCTGCTAACTTAGCAAATACAGACAATACTAACAAACACACTGGGACAAGCGGAACTCTAGTAGCAAGGAAAGGAATCAACAATCACAAAAGAAAGATTGAAGATAGAGGAAACACCACCACCAACAACAACTATCCCAAACACAACAACAATAATCACTCCAACAATCACATTAACAAAAATAACTACCCAGATAACCACAACAAAAACAACCATAACAATGATTACCACCAACAGCAGCATAGAAGACAAGAAACTATTAGGACTTATCCTACCAAGAAATACCATGGAAACCTCCCTTTGTGTACAAGATGCACCCTGCATCACACAGGAGTTTGCACTGTCAAGTGTCGAAATTGCAACAAGGTGGGTCATCTGACCAGGAACTGCAGAAGCAAAGGACCAGCCATGGGAAGCAACCTGCTATCAGTATCTGTAACTTGTCATGCCTGTGGAGAGAAAGGGCATTACAAAAGTCAGTGCTCATCAAAAACAGACAACGGTACTTCTCACGTTTCTAAGAAAAGCTTATGTGACGAATCCCTCATCATTCCAAAGAAAGAAATTTGGCTTGATGACAAACTTAACTATATGGAAGAATCAGTGGAGATTATGGATCGAGAAGTCAAGCAACTAAGACGAAGATGCATCCCTATAGTCAAAGTAAGATGGAACTCTGAATTTACATGGGAACGTGAAGATCAAATTCGTGCTAAATATCCACATCTATTTTCCAACATCACTCAATCTCTCAACTAAATCTCGAGACATGTAACATAAGTATCAACTCTTTTTCATATGTAAAGTTCGTATGTAAAGTTATCCATGAAATAAAAGTAATAATTCCGTTACATCTTGTTATCTGGTGATATCAAAACTCGACATTGTTTGTCAATTCTATCATGTTCAAACTCTGAATACTCTCCTCATACCTTTGCAACACAAATTTTCATCCTCGATTATATGAACGTCAGTACAATTAACATCTTAATATTATCTAACCATTCATGATCATATCATTTTCTACACATTACCATATCATGATTCTATGCTTAGGTAAGACGATTTATGATCATCTTATTGAAATGAATTAGGACGCTTCTTCATTTGAATAAGGAAATTATAAATCTCCGAACTATGAATTTATAAATTCTCAGCTTGACAGGAGTTGGACGCTTCTTTTTGTAATGAAACTATTTATTAAATTAAGTAGGCTCTTAGTATATATACATCGTACAAACAAGTTTCTTTCATTCCATTTGTACTAAAACAATTCATTAATAATTATTTTATTACCTTAATAACCTTCTATTAACTTCATCAACTGTTCATTTCAAAATCTGTTTATATACGTGTTAGCAAATCTCTTTTCAAATTCATAAATCATGCCATGACATTAACCCATTCCATGATCTCTGTACTTCTAAAAATTTTTATATATTCTGCAATGTATAACAGGAAACACACAAGATTCTAGACAAATGTCAAATGATTCAATTACCTATCAGGATAATTTTTTGACAAAAGGACTTATGATTAGCATTCTTATTCGATGTTGACTTTTAAAGGTTAATGAATAACGTTTTCATTACGATTTACTAGTAGCGATAAACGCTATGGTAGGGCACTATGACCCACAGGTTCAGTATTCTAAGTATCACATCCACCCAGTGTTTTATCAAGATCTGGAGATATTCTATTTGCTGTCATTAAAAAAGGTGTGGTCTATTCATATAAGTAGTCGTGGGTAAAAGGATGGTAATTATAATTATGGTACGTACAAACATTATTATGCATCACAACCCGTGGACTTGTGACTTGATTTAGGCCTAACATAAAAATCCAAATTATACAGTACCTACATCTATTCACTATAACTTTCAACTAAATCTCGGGACGAGATTTCTGTAAGGGGTGGAGACTATAACAACCCAAGAATTTTCATCAACCTATTTTACTATTATCACAATTGTACGAGGAATTTTTTTCGCTTTTTACTTTACTTTATAATTTCTGTATGTATATAAAGTAGTCGAAAGCTCACGCAACTTATTATAACAAATTCCTTGTCTAATTTATGTCACAAGCAAAACATCATAACCTGTCAAGTCAATAATTATTAATATCTTTTATTACAAAGTAAATTATTCCTATATTACCATTCGCAATGTTATATCTAAACGGGCTTTAAACCGTTATTGGATGCTTCTAAACCTTATATTTCCATGAAGGTTTAACACATTCTAAAAGTGAATGACAAGCTACTAATGCATATGTACAGCGATTTTAACATCTCAATTTGAAATATAAAATCTCTCCAAGTCAAAGTACAAGTCTTTAAAAGTACAATATACAAGTAATTAAGCATGATCTCCAAAATAGCCGTTTTACCTCCGTTTTTTAATGTCTTATTTCTTCCACCATCACTTTTGTACAAGCTACTACACTCAATATACAATATATAAACCCTAAATATTCTATTCATAAGCTTTCATACATCTTTTTACACTCAAAACCCTAATTCAAAACCTAAAAACAGAGCTTAGTTTCTAAACCATGACTTCGTTTCTTCAAGTTTTATCCCAATGTAAAACCCAATCAAACTATCAAATAAGATGTAAATGACATAAATTAAAAACATTCTCAAATCACTTTCATCTGCATTTCCACCATATTAACAAAAATGTACAAGAAATAAACTAGAAACCCTAATGCGCCCTAATTGGTTCATGTGACCGTTTCTCGTTTTACCCTTTTAATCCCGAACCCTATTCAATTCTTGTTATTATCCTTATATAAGGTCTTAGGTCAGATAACTCTTCATTTCAAAATCAAATGTACACGAAATCTAGCTTAAATAAACTCTAATTATGCCTAAGCCTTTTAGTGTACCGAAACTATTATCTTTGCAAATTGACCCATTTTGAGCTTTTCTTTGCAAACAAACACCTCATGACTCACCCACATGCATTCCTAAGCATCTTACACACCTTCTACAACAAATAACTTCATCGTATATTGTATAAAATTGATCACATGGTTCCTTGTTTCTTCATTTCTAGCCGCGGCATCACATGGGGTAAACACCTTATCCAAGCTAGTTTCTAGCTTAACCAACACATCTACTAGCCCCTCCTCATCACCCTCTAGCCCTTACACATGTCCTAACTCAGATCATAAGCTTACCTTGGTCACCAAGATCATTTTACCTATAAAATAGACCTAAATCTTCATTTTTCTTAATCCCCCACTTCCTCTCTATAACCCTTACATAGAAGCAATGATTTGATCTAATAGATCCTAAGTGATCTTAAGAAGGCTCAAGTTCAGAAAGGAAGCAAAAGAAACCAAGAAACGAAGCCCGGGAGTCGTTATTCTAGGCGTACGAAGCTAAAAGTCCCGATTGAACCCATGTCCACGATTTTGATCTTGCTAGCTCAAACCCAGGTTTTGGAATGTTCTACTTCTGATACTACACCTTTTAATATTCATATGATCCTAAATATACGTTGTTAAGTTTCATAACTCAATTCATGACTCATTTTCCTTTTTGATCAAAATAGTATACCCGAACCACCTTATTCGCGTTTTTCTTAAAACTAAACGTTAGAATGATTTAAAAATTGTTATTATCTATCCTATCATGCTTACTAATGTTAATATAACCACTTTATTGATTAATGAAGAATTTGAACTTTAAAAACCCGCGCGTTTTACGTTTTGAAACCATATTTTGACCCGTTTTGATTCCTTAGCTTTAACGAATCATTTTTCTAAACTTGCGTTTGCGTTTAAATCTTCATATTTTAGTTTATTAGAACTTATAAATTTCTATGAAAATGTTAAAATAAGCTTGCATTGCAATTTGGACATGTTTTTGTATTTTTAATCCATGCAAGGGGTATATATCGTTAAATTTCGGAATACTTACAACTAAAAGGGGCCGCGGTCTTTCCTTAAAAGTGTAATTTATTCAAAGTTAATAACTATTAGGGGTCTATTATGTCACTTTTAATAGTGCAGGTTTTCTGGTATATCTTTCAAAGTTAAGACCAAAGTCATTAAAAATGCAAACTCCAAGGGCCATATTTGAATTTTCCAGGGGTCTAAAATGTAAATTTTTGACAAAGTATGAAATCGTATTAAAACTTACATGAAATAACTTTAATTAACGCTTCTCGTGCTTAACATTTCCAGATATTGATTAAAACGCTTAAAACCGATTATATCGTATCACAATACTAGGGAGCTTCATATTAAGAGGTTTCATCTTGGTATTACGTTCTGACTGAGTTGTTGGGTTTACGATTTAAAGTGCCCTAGCTCCTCAAACGTTTACTGAATGACTTCTGAATTATGATGGCCCAAACAGTGATACAATAATTCCAAACTCTTTAATCAAACTCATAACTCTTAAACCAAAGTTCTAAAGTACAATCTTCTTAAGACATGACTTATTCTACTCAGGTTGCGTGACGTGGCTGTTTACTATCATTTTGCTATATCAACATTCCCCGATAAGATTGTGATAAGGTCGTCCGCTTTCATAAATTTATTGCATCTACCTATCAGGTGAGTTCATAGCCTCGCTTTTCAATCTTTTGAATGTTTTATAAACCCGCGAGGGGGATACATGCTTGTTACAAACTCTTTTATATACTCATAACAATGTGATTACTTTTCAAAGGCTTAATGAATTCATAACCCCATATTTCAATCTTTTGAATACTTTATAAACCTGTGATACCTGATATAAACAAAGATGCAATGTTTTTATAATTGTATTGCTATCCAGTAGATTATTGCCTAAGTGGCTTCCATTTGCCATTATTTCCATATCAGAATCATTCATTACTTGCAGTGCGATTCAGTGAACGTTGAATATTGTGAATAGATCTATTGGGGGGAAGGCTCCGTTGGTATACCCATTTCATCGGGTGAGCCAAACGCACTATATTTTTCCTAATAGGTAACTTGGCAAGTTTCCTTTTTCCCACGGGGGACATCTGTCCCTAACCATTATTACTACGGTGTTTTCACTGTTAATGTTATCAATGTCTGAGCTTAGATACTACTAATAAAGTTACAATGATTTTCCTATGATAATTGTATTGTTGCATTATTACATTATAGTGACTTGCATTCAACCATATGATAATATTCAACTGTTTTCCCATGATAATAATGTTCTCCATGATAATTATCCCAGTAATGCCAATATTTCCATATAATAACCTGTATTCAATTATTACATTTCAAACATATGAATTTCATCTACCTTTGTGTTGACCCCTATTATCATGTTTTACTCTAGGTAAATTGAGCAAGTTGCGGTATGGGAGTGGCATGTGGACCTGAAGATGGCTGAACTGTTATCATTCAAACATAATATTTTAGATTTTGGGACCTGCATTTTGGTAAAAAACTCTGATATATTAATGAATGATAATAAATTTTTCCTAACACGTCTCTTTAAAGTTGCTTTCTGTTGATTATGATTGTTGTAACTTGAAGTAATTTACCCACAGATTATTTACGCTGCTATTTGTAAAATGGGGGTGTTGCATTCTATTAGCCTAATGTCAAAAAAGGTTATAAGCTAAATTTGTTCCCTTTTCTTAGCTTTTTTTCTAGCTTATATAATAAAGTTTCGTAATAAGTCCTTTTATTTAGTTAGAACTTATTTGTGCTTGTACTTAGCTTTTTCATAATAAAAATGAAAAATAAAAAGTCTGTGCAAAAAGAAAGGTCATAGGATTCGAACCTGTGACCTCTCCCCTTCATGCACCAATGCCTTGCACCACCACAATCAATTACCAATCGTGCCCTTGGGTCTTTTTAATTTTTTTTTTTCTACTTTGCCTCATTTATTTGTTATATGCATTTTTAGTTTGTAGCTTATATAGCTTATTTGCTTAAGTACTGCTTATCTGTTTTAGCTTATTTTCCCGTTTTATTTTTCTTAAGTTCTAGATAGTCTAAAGTACTTTTCTCAATTTTTCCAGAATTTTAATAATTAGTTTTCTATTTTTAATAATTAATTTAGATTAAATATGTTTTTAATTCATAATTAATAAAATAAAAATCAAAAAAATATAATTCTTTTTCTGAAAATTATTTTTAGTCATTTAGGATTTTTAGAAATTAAATTTGAGTTTGTAGGGTTAAAATTTGTATTATTTGCTTATATGTCACATTTTAGAATTTCCGTTATCGTTTTATGCTTAATTTTTTAAATGCTTTAATTGTTTACTTGTTTTTACTTGCTTTTAAATGTTATTTGTATTTTCATTGGTAGTTATAGAAACCAAAATCAAAATCTTTTAAAATCATTCAAATCACGCGATCACGAACTTAACTTCGATTTTTAATTCACGCCTCGTCGGGATACGACTCGGGAAGGTTTTAAATTTTACTTTGGATAAAAGTAATCTTCTTAAACCCTTACGGAATACATTACTATACTATTATTTATTATATCCTTATATACGTATTTGGAGACGGATCAATTTTTGGCGCCGTTGCCGGGGAGGTGTGTTACGATTATCGTGTTTCGTTTGAAGATTAGTGTTTGAAGACCCTTCCTCGTGAAGTTATCGCTTTCAATTGTGATCTTTTCTTTTATTTTATAAATACAAAAATATTTTACATTTTCTATTTTATTTTCTTTTATATTTAAATTCACCAGAGTGTTTATGTGGTTTTGGTCGTCTTTAGTTAACAAACTAAAAGAGAAAGGTATAAGGAGGGTCGATCTCAAACTTTCGACCCAAAAGGAAGATGGTTTTTACAACGCTTGTGCTTACCCCTCCCAAGCTTCTTTGTGCATTTTCTAGAGAGCTACTGTGCACTATTGACTTTCGGTTTCCAAAAATATTTTTCTTTCTTATTTTTATTATTATTTCTTTTCTTTATGTATTATTTGAAAAATCTATAAATATTCTTCTCTACCCCCATTTTGTTTTAAAAAAAAAAAAAAAAAATTTTTTTCTTTTCTTTTATCCCTCTTTAATTCTATCATCATGTATGGGTTTAAAGAATGTTCGTCTTGTGAAGCTTTGTATAAAAGAGAACATTGTTGTTTAAATGTGAGTTTCGTCGCTAATTTTGTTCGTGATCCTAATCCAATCTCTTATGATGAAACCCCTGACTCATCTCAACAACCCCCACGTAATTTATCAAAGTGTTAGAGGTCCTTTATGGTTGTCTATTTCTATATTGGTTTTTCGATATGTACTTGTGAGGCGGTTTTGTTAGAGAAATTATACGGATGAAGTTTGTGCTTTATGCTGTTATGAAGTTGAAAAATCATTCGTTAATGATTCAAATTCAAATTCTTTCATTGATTCTCTAAATATTTTCTACCCACCTTTACAACCTCAAACATCTTCGTTAGACCAATGACATTGTTTTCATTGTAAAGATACGTTTGAAAGAGGTGAACGTTGTAAATGGTGTTCTTGCAAGTGGTGTGGATCTGGTCTTAGTGAAGGATTTTGCTTCATTAGCGCTTCAAATAATAAAAATTCATTCATTGGTGATCCGAATCCAAATTCTTTCAATGATTCTCAAAATCTTTCCGGAAACTACACCCTCCACAACCCTGTACCTGGAGTTATTCTTATGAGTTATGTGGGAACGATGTTCATTATGGTTACGATTGTCCACCCCAAGTTTTGTTTGTCTACAATCAAGACCCGTGTTTTAATCAAAACTTTGATATTAATTTTCCACAAACTTCACCAAGTTTTCCACAACAATACCTTTGTTGTGAGAACTGCGGGGGTCCTCATGAGACTTTTCAGTGTCAACCGTTGAACCAAAATTTCTATGAACCTAATCTTTGCTATAATTCTAATTCTTCCGGTTTTGACTATATCACCCACGCTGTATACCGTCATTCATAACAACCTCATCAAGAAACGAGTGTGAAAATTTTGACATGACAATGAAAACCTAAAAATGAAAATCTTACTACCTTTTTAAAGAAGTTTAATCGTCATATCTTTTTTTTTTAGGAAACACCAAAGGTTTTATCGCTAGCTTAGGAGAAATTTTTTGAAATTCAGCATGCTTTTAGAGAAAAACAACATCAACCAGGGGGATATACAGAAATTGCTTTCATAAACTTCACATAAAATATTTGCAAAATTATAAAGTGAGGAGCTGGCAAAATATATTTAATCTCTCATGTTTCGTGAATTTGTCCTGCCTTCTACGACGTCGATGAGTACACTATTCTATTGATATATATAATTAGGAGTAATTCGTCTAATGCATCACACCCGATTTATAACCGGGAACCCGAATAAAACTCTCTAAGTATGGGGAACGGAGCAATTTAGCACTATTCCGCGAAACGGAATTTTTTTCGAAAAAATTAATAAAGTTAGTGTTGAGAACTTGTCCCAATAACAAGTGAGTCCTGAGGATTTTTACGACAATGAAAGTGAGTGTGATGTGCCAGTTTGTGATGATTTTACGACTTTCTCTGATCCTCTTTTCGATTTGTCAACGATTTTTCCTCTTGTGAGACGAGTCATTTCTGAATAAGGAAGTTCCGAAAAAAATTTCAAATTTTATTCGAAACCTCTTTTTTCGATGGAAGAGATCATTTCTAGTTTGATTAGATCCGCATCATTTAATGCCGATGTTCTGATCTATTTATTAGAATCTGTAGCTTATTCGAGATAATTTCGACGGTTGTTTATCACTAAGATTTGATTATCTTCTCGAGGAGTTCATCGGTGAACAACTCATTTCAATTTAATTCCACCGGTATTTATGGAAGCGTTTTGATCCGAATAAGGAAGATATTTCTTTTTGTTGAGAATGTTTGTATGATAACTTCATCTCCCTCGACTCCGGATGATATCTATTTTGAATTTTTGATGCTAAATCGAATTTTCTCCCCCATCTCCTATCCCGATTGAGGATAGTATCTCTTATGGAGGACATCTATTTATTTCTTGATCCGGATGACTCGATACCACCGGGTATTTTGTGATAAGCTCGTGTATGGAAAGGCTTGTCATCTTCCTATTGAACTTGAACACAAGGCCTATTGGGCCTTGAAACATTGTAATTTTGACCATAAGACCGCGGGTGATCACCGGAAAGTTCAAATGAATGAATTAAATAAACTCCGAGATCAAGCTTACGAGAACACTTTATTCTACAAAGAGAAAACGAAGAAGATTCATGACTCCAAGATTAAGAACCGCGTTTTCAACGTTGGTGATCGAGTTCTTCTCTTTAATTATCGATTAAAGATTTTCTCGGGAAAGCTCAAAACCCGTTGGACTAGACCGTTCACCATTGCTCAAGTTTTCCCTTATGTAACTGTCAAGTTATCTCAAACCGACAGACCAAATTTCAAGGTGAACGGTCATCGACTTAAACACTATTTTGGAGGGGACATACCACTAATGGTTGTCTCGGATCTCCAAACTTTCCCCATGGACCACTAAATTCGGGGTAGAGTCAGGCTCATGACTCGGTTAACAAAAATAAGCGCTTCGTGGGTAGCAACCCATGCTTATCTTTAGTAGTAATATATTAGTATAATATTTATTAGTAAGTGTGATGTGAGGAGGCTCGCCACTTTTCTCGTGTTTTGTGTTTTGTGGCTTGTGTTTTATGTCCAGGATTGCCCCGGATTTTGAAGACTCTTGTGCTCGTGGTTTTGTCCATCGTTCACTCAATCTTCAATCCTTAGCATGCTTATATATGGGAATCCGATATCCTAGATCTTATTGATTAACGTTTATCTATTAGCATAATTAATAAACGGCTTTAGATTTGCGTAGAGACCCCTTAATATTTGGATTATGCCTTGAACTTAGTATGGGGGTGACAGTCTCACATTGAGGACAATGTGTAGTTCTAGTATGGGGGGGGGGGGATCTTTCGATTCGATCTTACTTGCATTTGCTTTGTCTTCATGTAACCCCGCTTTTTCATCAAAAATAGCAAAAATATGCCAAAATTTTAAAATTTTCAAAAATAGAATAAGTGTTTTGACATGATGTTTTGTCTTTTTAAGGAATAAATTTTGACTTGATCGAGCATGTTGCGCTCTAGCTTGCCCCTTAACTTATATAAATTTAAGCTTTTGCTAGTCTTTTATAAAAGAAGCTTTAAAACGCGAATTCTAGCTTAAAAGAGCCAAGAGTTTGCAAGTTTCCATGTTAGACTTTAAATATGCTAAGCTTGTTTTATTAGACTAAGCATTCGCGGATCTTTTTATTAAAGATTTTAAATTTGCAAAGAACGAGAAATGATAGAGTTTTATATAAGTTAGATGCTAAACATAGAGTAGTTGGATCTCTTTAAGGCTCATAGAGGTTAATTGTGGCTTTTTGCTCCCATTAGCTTAATAAACGTTATATAATTGTTGAATAAATAAAGTTACTTTAGGTTTTTGCGATTCTTAGTTTAAATCACTTCGTAGAGATTCCTTCTGGTGAAAGTAAGGTACACATCGAGGTTTTTTCAGTGTTGTGGGGAAATAGGCTACCGATTCCTGACAGCTCGCTACCGTTGTATAGGTAGTTAAAAGACATGACTGATATTTGGCTTAATAATAAATTAAGTCAATAAAAACCCAAAGCCGAAATAAGACCACTACCTCTTGTCGGCTCACAACCAATGTGGTAGTCATTTAAAGGGTGGAGGTAATAATAATAATAAAACTGTGGGCTGATAAAAGTTTACTGCCTCTTGTCGGCTCACAACCGATGTGGCAGTCTTCTAAGTAAGGCACATAGTAATAATCCGAGACTGATAAAAGTTTGCTGCATCTTGCCGGCTCACAACCGATTTTGTAGCCTTCTAAAAGGTCAAGGATTACCGAGGTCAAAATAAGACTCCTGGACCATGGTCAGCTCGCATACCGATGTGGCAGTTGTTTAAAGGACCTGGGTTTAATAATGATGCAATAATAATAATAATAAAGCCAAATTTCGACTCCAGGGTTATCTAAAAAGGATAACCCCTAAATCGTGCGAAATTAGAACCTTAACGTGGACCTTAGTCTCACCATATTGTCCATTTAGGAAAGGATTTCAAACTAATTGTGGTCTTAACCAGGTTTACTTTATGTGAATAAGACATTCATTTATTTGTCACCAATAATGATAATAAAATCTTTAGAGGATTTAGGAAATAAGGGAGCGGAAAGTAGCTATGCATACACAATTAGCATTTATGAGTAGTTTTAGCATCTTAACTTGTATTACAATGATTTCGTTTTTAAGCTTAGTTTGAGGCAGGTGAAAAATCGAGGACGATGAATGTTCCGTAATGTTATGATATGAATAAATAAAAATGGTAAAACGGGGAGCTTTTCGAAACTAGTGATTTCTTAATCCCCTTAGATGAACACTTAGCTACTTTTTGAGGTACTTAGTCTAAGGGAGTTGAAATTTTTGGTTTTCTAAATTTTTATTTATGACATTGCGTGAGGACACAACAGTAGCTTAGTATGAGGGATTTTGGTATGTGCTTAAATACACATACCTTTTACCTAATAAAACAAGCTAAAAAGACCAACAATGATCAAAAACTGATAAAAATGCAGTGTATATGTGTTTTTTTGTTATTATGTCTTGCATGTAACGGATATGTCAAAAATGGACAAAACAAGTCAAAAAAGACAAAATACGAGCACGGGAATGGAAGAATACAAGAAATTAAGACCGAAGGCGTGTACACCCTTAACAGGCTAACCCGTACCCATTTAAATGGGTAGGGTCAGCCTATTAGTTATAAGCCTAAACTTTAAAAGCCCTACAATTTTTATGTAAGTCCAAAGCCTAATCCTTAAACCCGTGTCCAAGCCCCCCAAGTTATATTTCAATAAGACCTATTACACACGGATCAAGTCAAAACAAAAACAACCCGCCTTAGTTTCTGTTCACTTATCTCACCATTTTACCCTGCAACAATTCAACTAGGTTAAAGGCAATTAACCCACATCACCCACGCACTAAATCCTTCTAGAAGAACTTGACCAACACGCTTAAAGCATGACTCCTCACAAGAATGACACGTAGAAACCTAAAGCAATCATGGTTTATGGGCGTGTCGATGTCAAGATGGAGGGCTCAGATTATTCAGAGATGGAGGCAGTTTGGAATGGATGGCTTGGATGAGGCTTACATTCTCCTCACACAACAAACACAAAAAGCACAAGCTCCTCTCACTCTTTGGCTATAAATAGAATGGGATTCTCTTCATTTTAAATTATTAGATTTTAGGATTAGTTTTAGGAGTAGTTTAGTCTTGCTTATTTTACTGCTTATTTCTTTCATTGTATTTTACTTTCAAGCCTTGTAACTTTTTTTTATTAATGAAAATTTCAGCTTATTTCCAATTTGATCTTGTCTGTACTTAAAAGTTTTAATCTGTTTTTACAAGTCATTTAAATAAGCAAAACAAGCTCTTAAAATTCTGTTGTTACTATTTCATCAAAATCCACCCCTAAATACCTCAGCTTAACTTTTGGATGATAAGCCAAACATGGATGGGCTTATGGACACCACCAGCTTATCTATGATAAGCTGAAGCTTGTAGATCTAGCTTATTGAAGCTTATTTGATCCCTGTTTAGCTGGGATCAAGGTACACTTGCCATTTTCTCTCTTATAGCTTAATTTCTAATTTGCTTATTCCTACTTAAATCTCTGCTTATTGTTGCTTATTATTACTCATAATTGCTTATTACTGTTTAATTAGTCTTATTACTACTTTAAATTGTCTGATTATAGTTTAGATTCTCTTAGTTTATGTTATTGCTTAAAACTGTCTAAAAAACCAAAAAAGAATGCTTATTATTCTAGCTTAAAGTTTAGTGCTTATTTCCTGTTAGATATTGCTTATTTTATCTTAATTTGCTTAGTTAGTAATATGTTTTTATAAGTTTCAGCTTATTTCACCCTTTTGTAGCTTAAAAATGGAAAATCAATTGTTAAAGGGGTGTTTGGGTCAAGCAGTACTAACTTGAGTTAGTACTGTTGGATCACTTTTGTCACTTAAACCAAATTTGTTAAGCTCAAATTAAGCTTCTAGGTCAGTTTTAATTAGTTGTTAAAGTTTAAAATTCAAATCTAAGGTCTTATCTAATCATGGTTTGAATATGTCAGTTTTAAGCTTGTCATAGCAGCTTATTTGGTTAGATCTTGTTCTGGTGCAATTATGTGTTGTTTTCATGTTAGATTTGAGACTTATAATGCAGTAGCAAGTAGTTAAAGATAATACGCATTTGTCCTTTTGGTTTTAGTCTGTTCTTAAGTTTTCATTTCTCAAAGTTTAAAAGTCCTAGTTCATTAGCTAATCTAGGTAAGTAAAAGTCTGTTTTTAAGGTCTGATTTTAAGAGTTTAAGCTCTTTGGACATTGAGCTTAATCTGTTTTAGCTTATTTTCACATTTAGTCATCATTAGCTAGCTTAAATCTAGGTCTGCATTTTCTCATTTTTCCTCCAAAAATCAAAAAGCCAAAAATAAGTTTTAGTTTGTCAAGTTTTTAAATCTTCTTTTTCTAGCTTATTTCTTAGCCAATTTTCTTAAAACTTGATTTTATGTGTTCCTTGGAAGACAAACTTCATCTGCTTTTAGTCTCTCCTTATTTCTAAGTGCTTATTCAGTCTAGAATTAAGCTCAAAGTTGAGCATTGGTCTATTAAAACTACTAGTTAAGTTAGATTGTTGTTTTAGCTTTTAAGAGCTTTTAAGCTCATTCTATTAGTCAAATCTTTGTCAAATTAGCTTATTTAGTCTAGGTTAATCTGTTTTAGCTTATTTTGTTTTACCATTTGCTTATTGAGTCTATTAAAGCCAAACAGTTTTAGCCTAATGTCAAAAAGGCGTATAAGCTAAATCTGTCCCTTTTTCATAGCTTTTTTTTTCTAGCTTATCTAATAAGTTTTAGTCATAAGTCCTTTTATTAAGTTAGTTTATTTTTACTTGTACTTTAGCGTTTTCAAAAAAAATGAAAAATAAAAAGTCTGTGCAAAAAGAAAGGTCATAGGATTCGAACCTGTGACCTCTCCCCTTCACGCACCAACGCCTTAGCACACACACTCAATACCATATGCCCTTGGGTCTTTTTCATTTACTACTTTGCTTCATTTATTTGTTATATGCATTTTCAGTTTGTAGCTTATATAGCTTATTTTCTTAATTACTGCTTATCTGTTTCAGCTTATTTTCCCATTTTATTTTTCTTAAAATCTAGATAGTCTAAAGTACTTTTCTCAATTTTTCTAGAATTTTAATAATTAGTTTTCTATTTTTAATAATTAATTTAGATTAAATCTGTTTTTAATTCATAATTAATAAAAAAAAAATAAAAAAAAATAATTCTTTTTCTAAAAATTATTTTTAGTCATTTAGGATTTTTAGAAATTAAATTTGAGTTTGTAGGGTTAAAATTTGTATCATTTGCTTATATGTCACGTTTTAGAATTCCCGTTATCGTTTTATGCTTAATTTCTTAAATGCTTTTAATTGTTTACTTGTTTTTACTTGCTTTTACATGTTATTTGTATTTTCAATGGTAGTTATAGAAACCAAAATCAAAATCTTTTAAAATCATTCAAATCACGCGATCACAAACTTAATCTTGATTTTCAATTCACGCCTTGTCGGGATACGACTCGGGAAGGTTTTGAATTTTACTTTGTATAAAAGTAATCTTCTTAAACCCTTACAGAATACATTACTATACTATTATTGATTATATCCTTATATACGTATTTGGAGACAGATCAATCACTTTACTGAAGCTCTTGCTACTCTCAGGTCACAAGTTCCAACGGTTGTTGAACATTATCTTGTATCTAAAATCAGTGATGATCTTTAAAAGGTTCTACAGAGACACACTGCAAACCTTATTCAGAAATAATCTATGAAGCCAGCTCCCGAGTCTATCAAGATTCAGAAACCAACAATTGATCTTAAATAAGAATCTGAGAAGAGTGCTTTAGAGATTTGCAAGATTAAGAGGGAACAATCTGAGAAGCAAAAGATGCCTAAGTATACCTTTAAGTCCACTGACAAGGCGACACTTAAAGAGTATGACCAGAAAAGCGCTCTTTACCAGACCATGCATGAAAACAAGTCTTTCAACAAAAATCCTGC
Organism: Tanacetum coccineum; assembly: GCA_026074375.1. Taxonomy (NCBI): domain Eukaryota; kingdom Viridiplantae; phylum Streptophyta; class Magnoliopsida; order Asterales; family Asteraceae; genus Tanacetum; species Tanacetum coccineum. The sequence continues at coordinate 25,676 of BQNB010059263.1, forward strand.
TAATCATGCATTATACCATTCTCTCATGGAAGCTTTGATAGAGGATGAAAATACCATGGATAAGGGAGTTGCTGATACAGTTAAGAACCCCAAAAGACAGCATGATGATGATGATGATGAAGACCCTTCAGCTGGACCAAACCAGGGTAAGAAGACAAAGAGGAGAAGAACCAAAGAGTCATAGTTTTCTAAGAAACCATCCACCACTAAGGAAACCCCTAAAGGTAAAGCTCCATCAAAGGTTTTAAAACTGGTAAGTCTGCATCTGCAAAGGAATCGGTTGAAGAACCAATTGATGAGGTGGCAATGGATGATGCAGTCAATACTGCGGGTAAAGATGTGGTTCGTGATGATAATCAACTACAAGACACTTCTAAACCCAAGACATACAAGACTCCGAATCAAGATTCGTTCAAACAACCTCCAAGGCCTCCTACTCCTGACCCGGAATGGAACAAGCGTCAAGTTATACTTGATTAACCTGAACAGCCTTGGTTCAACTAAATGGTCTCTACTACAAAGGATCCTCTCACATTCAATGATCTAATGGCCACTCCGATTGACTTCTCCAAGTATATGTTGAATCGACTCAAGATAGAAAATCTTACTCAAGATCTCTTGATAGGACCTGCCTATAATCTGTTAAAAGACACATGCACTAGCAGCATCGAACTTGAGTACAACTTCCAAGAGTGTTTCAATGCATTGGCAGACAAACTTAATTGGAACAATCCAGAAAGAGATTGTTACCCCTTTGACTTGTCCAAACCTCTTCCCTTGTAAGGTCGCACAGGCCATCTAACCATAGCTGTTGATTACTTATTCAACAATGATCTGGAGTATCTAAAAACTTCCGATCTGGAGAAAACGTACAAAACATCTATCACGAAGACAAAAGCAGCTCGGTATGAGATTGTGGGAATTGAAGACATGACCACTACGATTTGGAGTAATATTAAGCATGCGTATGGCAAAGATGCTAAAAAGAGGATCAAGCATTGGGGCGAAAGGCGTAAGCTTTGGTACAGATCTCAGATGAACAAATTTTCCAAGCATAATGTCTATTCCACTGGATCGCTGCGCGCGCGATACGTGTTGTGTGGAAAGAGGGTTGTCTTGTCCAAGAAACGGACATGGATTTGTCGACTTAGATAGAAGTTGTGGTGAAAAGAGCAGATCAACAACTGTACAAGTTTAAAAAAGGTGACTTCGTAGATCTATACTTGAACGACATTGAAGACATGCTGCTTTTTGCTGTTCAACACAAGCAATTCAATCTCAACAACAGTGACATTGTTGACTGTATTGTGGCTCTTCGTATGTTCACAAGAAGTCTCATCATCAAACGTCGAGTCGGGGATCTTTAGCTTAGTGTAGAGAGTTACCAAAAGAAACTCAATATCACCGTACCTCAGAAGACCTTTCCAGAAATAAAATTCAGAGAACTCAACACTCCATCATACAAACCACCAGGGGTAATATATGAAGACTTAAACAAACAGAAACGAGTGATGCGGGCTGATGAGTTGTACAAGTTCTTGGACAGGACAATTAAGACTGTTCGCGATGAGCTTCATCACAGGATACTTAATTTTCGTCTGGGATAAAACGATGAGATGTCAAGGAGAGAGTAGACGTATATAGACAAAAGGAGATCAGAGCTTATGGTCAAGTTGATTGATAAGAAGATGCGTGCAAGGTGAATCATCAGAAATCTAGAGTGATTGGTTAGTGCTTGAGAACTCGAGATGGACTACAAACTGATAACTCATACTATATGATCATCAGGTCTAATCTTAACTCTTATCTTGTGAATAATGTGAATATGTAGTATAATCTTATAATAATAGGCAAGTATAAATAGTGTTTGAGTATGAATTTTCTAGAATTTTTTAATAAATTCAAAAAATTTCAAATTAATGTATTCAACACTGTATATAATACCCTTATAAATTGAGGGGGAGCATTAAAATGTTCCTAATACGGCTTGTTAATAATCAGAACATTTTTTTCCCCAACCTGTTTTTCAAACAAATTTGAATCAATTGATATCCAAAATATCAAAAGATTTGACATTTTTGATAAGGGGAGAAAATGTGATTAAAATATATGACAAAAGAATGTGATAAAGGAAGGTACTCAAGTGCGTGATTCACCCTTCTGTGCTAAACATTTTCGAATATCCTCACGTGTGAGGGGGAGCAATTACTGAATAAGTAAAACCATTCGAGTACTAAAAAATTGATTAAATCACAAAGTACCTTGATACTGATGTTTACAATGGTTTTTTAGGCTGAGAACAAATACCAAAAGACCGAAAACGAGTGCAACACAACGCCCATGTTTAGTAATTAATTGGAATTATAAGGTGGTTAAGATTAGGTATTCGTTTCCATGAACTACAAAACTTGAGGGAACATCAACCAAAAACCCCCAAAAGAAAGACATTCCATTAGAATAGAAGTCCTTAGGGGTATGATACAAACGAGTACAAGTGAAAGGGAAAAATTGCAGACTAAGAGTAGAGCTGACACTGTAACCAAACCTATACAAGGAGTTAGTGATGAAGTCTTTGGTAAAGCATTGAATGGGGTTTGAAAGAATTAAAAAGAAATATACAAGATAAAGGGTGAAAGAAAAAGCCCCCTTATTACACTTAGGCAGAAACGCGGTCATAATATGTATTAGAAAACACTAAGCTGTTATCTAGTATGAAGATAGTCCACATGGACCCAGAAAATTCAATGCACAACCCTTTCCACCACTCAAGGAGCTCTTCAAAAGACTCTTGTTTCATTTCTAACGAGATTATAACACATTCTATCGACTTCTCACTCTGATTAGAAGGTATTGAAAATGTTGTAGTTTGCTCCCACCTCTCATCACTAAAAACCAAAGTGCACTATTGAGTCTAGAGCCATAAAAGAATATCATCCATAAATCTATTAGGACACTCATCCAAATATACTTGCTGATATTACAACAATTGAAAACAAGAAAAATATCTCAAGAAGTCCTACGCATTATCCTTGGTAATTTTGCTATAACATTAGAGTGATTGCCTGAAAAGTATTCACAGTTACGAATGAAATCATAGCCAACACAAACAAGCCTCTGTGGTAGGTGACTTGTGAGATCCACACGATCAAACATGTGATACTGGATATCGTTTTGGTCCAGGCTTATGAATTGACGAATAATTTTGAAAAAGATAAAATGTTGGAGTGTTATAAAAACCAATTGCATCTTAACACACCGACTTATTTTCCCTAAATCAATTTTCATATATATGTTCCATAGGGAAGGCCTACAAGGTAATTTGAACCATGCGGAAAGCGAACACGAATTGACAGCTTAATCGAAGATAGTAACTACCGATTCACATTTTAATAAAAATAAGAAACTCACTTTTAAAAATAATAAATTAAAATAACAAATAATAAAATTATAATAAAAAAAATTTAATTAAACCGTGTTGTATGCTTTGAGACGCTCCGGTAATGAGAACGGCTAGTGCATGCTGCGAAACCCTTCAGGAGGATTCCTCTTGAATCTACCTGACCACGAGAAGTAATTATAACTGAATAGAATGGGGAACCATGTATTACAACTGCAACTGTATTCAACGAAGTAACAAAGACACTTTCATCAATATATGTTGTTTATCACTAACCTATTCATGCAGGTTTCCTGACGGCGGCAACAGTTAACCGATGACAAGTCGAAGTCAATGCCACATGCTCATACCCGACTGACATATGTAAAGACATCATGAAAGCTCAAGTACATGCTTCAAAATACTTCCGCTACTATGATACTGCATGTCTTCCTTGAAATGACGAAGTATTAAAGTTAAAGAGTTTCAAGAAAGATGACCTTTTCAAGCTTTCAAGACAAAGAAATGTATAAGCATGTCGGTCCAAAAGTCACAAGATCACAAGAAGGAAAAGATTACAAGATGGCAAAAAAGAGATTATGCTTGGTTGATGATCTCAAGAAGCTTAAGATCACACACAAGTCAAGCTAAAGAAACAAGCTAAAGCCTAAAAGTCTAAAGATTACTACATCAAGATTCACAAGATAAAGATCAAGAAAACAAGACTACGAGAAAAGATTAAAGACATTCATAGAATGATAAGCTTAAGTTTTTGTAAATTGGAGTGACCTCCCTTAAGGGGAGATTATTATAAATTGAGAAAAGACTCGGTCATTACCAATATATCATAGAATAGCTCGTAGCATGATATTTGGAAACTTACCAAACTAACCGAGTCAACATAAGACATCCTTATGTTGACTGGCCTAAGGCTAGGTATAAATAACCCTCTCTATCATTTGGAGAGGGTTTGTTGTTTCATTTCTATCAATACATATTTTCCCTCTTTCTCTCTCTAAAGTGTTACAACCCTCTTTTCTCTCTCTAGACTTTTTTGTGCTTATTTGTTTAGTGATTTGATACATCTACAAGGAGTAATGTTACATTCCTCATATTATATGTCAATAGCATAATTATCATGGGAAATCATATTCCAAGTTTTCATAGTGTAAAGTCCTATCTTGGAAAATGTTTCGCCATGAAAGATTTGGGGGAAGCAACATTTATTCTTGGAATCAAGATCTACCGAGATAGATCAAAGTGATAAATTAGACTAAGTAAAAGTGCTTACATGGATAAAATCTTGAAAAGATTTAGGATGGATACTTCCAAACATGGTTATATCCCATGCAAGAAAGACTTGACTTAAATAAAACACAAGGTGTTTCAACACCTGAAGAGGTGAAGCGTATGCAAAATGTTCCCTATGTTTCACCAGTAGGATCAATTATGTATGCGATAAGATGAACTAGACCTGATGTTATGTTCGCGCAAAACCTAACAAGCCATTTTCAACAGAATCCAGGAGAACCACACTAGACTATTGTGAAAACCATTCTTAAGTATTTAAGAAATACTAAAGATATGTTCTTGGTTTATGGTGGTAATCCTAAACTGAACTATGACTTCGAGTTTGATTTAGCAATTAGCGATGATGGATTTGAACAGATAGAGATGATATAAAATCTCAACATGATCGTCTACCGTTTTGAACAGGAGGCGCGGTGACTATGAAAGCTCCAAGTAAAGTACCACTGAAATGTCTATTACTGAAGTTGAATACATAGATGCTTTAAAAGCTGTAATGGAAGCTATTTGGATTATGAAGCTTATTTTCGGCTTGGATTGTTACCTAACAATAAACTGAACCGATTAAAGATTTTTTGCGATAAAGTCAGTTCGCATTTCTTACCCCGCCAACAAACACCAGGGGTCAGGAGGGGTGCCAGACACTACCAATAGGAAGATATCATTATGTTCGCTGAGATTATTGAACTGGGCAAAATTTAATCGTCTTAAATATCACAACCATATATACAATCTAGAAGATCCTTTTTTAACGAAGGCTTTAACAAAAGGAAAAGCTTAACTCAAATCATGCTAGGCAGCATGGGACTTACCGTTTAGGCTAAACTAAGTTTCATGTTGAATCTGTGATTAGATTGGATAAAAGGATGGTTAAGATAATTATTATTAATGATAAAGATACTTGGTATTAAGTTATATTAAATATAAATTATGTCCTATATTTTGTATGATTTAAAAAAACAAAATTAAAAAATATTTTTTAAAAAAAAAAATATCCCGAGAAATAATATATAGTATTCTAAGTTAGTCCACATTGTCGATCGAACAATATGGAATATTGTTGAAATAATACAAATCTGAGTGATTGGTGTTATCTTTGATATAAAGTGAGTTGATGTCAGCCAAACTCACATGATATTCCAATACGAAGAAAATTAGACTTTCCCAAACTAAGACAATATTATTACTTTATGGATCATGTCATAAGTAGACTTTTAAGTGATTTTTTTATTTACTAAATCCTTAGACTTGAGATGCCAAGTAGAGCTCTTGCAGTGTGGAGTTAATCTCTTGATTTCGTTTTTAGGTTATCCTGAATAAGGTAAGCTAGCTAATAAGGACCCATTAGAAGTAATGAAGCATGTGACATGACACTTGTAGTCAATAAAGAATTTGTTCCTTCAATAGTTGAAGAATGATGCCACTGGGCCCCTCATAGGGTTAATCAGATGTATGTGTGGTCGCACCCAAAAATTCATGTAGATATGTCTCAATGATTTTTGGCAATCTTAATTAATCATATATACGAGAAATAGAATCATTAATTAATGAAATGACTATTGATCCATATCCATTTTTAACATGGTATCTGAAACAAAGAGATTGTAAATACATAAATTATTTATCCGTGACTTTATGAAACCACACTCGGATAATTCTGGGAGCATTACGTGTTGCTAGACGCTTACCAATGTTATTATATTATTTTAAACATGTCCAAGTGGGAGCTGTTGGAATATGTCCACGTAGAAATAATATATGTCCGGGAATTTATTCGAGCCTACGAGGACGCACGCGTTAATACGTAAAACAATTAATAAAAATATTAAAAGTAATATATTTTAGTGATAAAGCTTAAACCAGCATTTAATAGAAATACATATTTAATGGGAGTTATATTAGTCATTAATAGTTAAAAGAAGGACTTGATAACATCAAATATTTAATACTTTTTCATATCAAATTCCCTCGTTTATTGCCTTGCTTTTATATCACTTTTATATGAATTCGATATTTATTTCAATTATTTTGTGAATTCAGGTAAATTGAGGCAATGGAACGGAAAATGGCAAAAAATGGCGAATTTAGTGCCAATACTAATTTATTTAGTAGAGGTACTAAAATTTATGGAGAGCTACTAAATTTCTACAGGATGTAGCTCAAATGCCAATATGAAGAATAGTACCACTACTATATTATTTAGTAGGGGTACTATATTTTTAATAATTAATGATGCCGAATTAGAAGCTTAGAAGATGTTACGGCGTAACGTCCCGCAGGAGTTACACCGTAATCGCATATTTATTACGAAGATTTGGAAGATCACTTACATAATACGAAGATTCGGTGCTGACGAGGCTTTATGGCGTAACATCCATTATGGTTACGCCGTAATCTTTTATTATGGAAATTATATGGTTGCTGACTAAGGGTTATGGCGCAACGAGATTTTTAATTACGTCGTAACCAACATTATCTCTTAAAGAAGGAAAACCGGGTCAGAAGTGTTACGGCGTAACCAAGTATTTGATTACGCCATAAAGTATGACTCATCACAGGGATGAATTATGTGCAAAATTATATTAAGTTTCACTTTTCACCCTAAACTCCAGGGACTAAAATCGCCAAAGGATCAAAATTTTATTATAGTATAAATATAAGACTGAAATCTCATTCTTGGAATCAATATCATTCGGTGGTGTTTTTATTTAGCCGACGAAAGAAGACAAAAGAAAAAGAAGGAGCAGGAAACCTACCTGTTTGATTCGGGTATATGGCGAACCCCTTCGGGGTTCGCCACGGGATCCAACTAGAAGATCAGGAGCATTATTTCAGCATGATTTGTACATGATTCCTCAACAATTACTATTTGATTTCAATTAATTATTTTTAATAATTTATTTGGTCTCGGCTTAATTTGTTGATGCTTGATATTTATTATTTTTAATTTTACTCTTGTCATTTAATTTATTAATTATTCCTTGGCTACTTATTTTTGATCTCTTTGTCTGACCATTGTTTCGTTAGATATTCTTTGACTATCGTATAACCCTGGGTTTTGGTAATACGGGTGGTTTGGACCTTGCTTGCCCCATTATTAGATTATCATGTCAATATGGGATCCATCAGGTACTAGGGAGGATCTATAACTCCATCCCTAGTGTAGGAACTATCCGGTCTCCGCACTTATCACTCAATATACTTAAAAAGCACAGGAACTCTTTCAGAGGGGGTTAATAATCTGTATAGGTTATTAGATAAGTTTTGGGAATAGTTGGGATTAATCACTGCAACCTGGATATCATACGTCCTTTACGATTTGGACTGAGTCGGAATCGCGGGAAGTATAGAATCGACTAAATATACCTATTCAAGTCTATCGACTTTAGAAACCACTAATGAAACCATAGTTTAACATTGCACAGGAAATCAAGATAATTTAACCTTGGATATTTAATTAAGTTAAATGGGTTCATCTTCTTAGTAGTTTTCCACTATACCAATTCCTTTGATTGATAAAACCACTTTAATTCCTCTCATTTATTTTCTTACAACTTAATCACTAAAACAGCTTTAAAAACATGACACTTTAAACTCAAATTTATTTCCACCCTTTAGCTCTTGGGACGACCTCATATTTACCATAACTACACTACTCACGATCAGGTTCTCGGCCCGTTAGTGCGTTTGTCAGGTGAATCGAGTTTTATAAATTTAAAAATTGGTAAAAATATATTTAAAATAAAATACGCATCAATTCGTGACTCTTTGTTCTATGAAAGGACTCAACCCAAGACCCGAAAGATGAAAGGGGTTGATACCACCCTTGATCCTTTTCAAATGATTGTCTCTGAGTTGAAAACTAATCTCAAGAAATAGGAAATAATCCTAAGTGAAAATGCAGTATGTCTCACCGGAAATAAGGACCATCCTAACGCATGCTTGTTCTACATGCTCTACTGCCTCACCATTGGAAAATACTTTAACCTTGCCTACTACATCGCCAATCGAATGGTAAGTATGACCAAGAGTGCTGATATGACACTTCCCTACGGAATTCTTCTCCCTCGGCTTTTTGAGCATGTTCATGTCAATCACCCATATTCTTTCTCAAATGAACTATACCTTGTGGATCACGTGATGATCCCTCTTTCCGAGAAAAGAGTCTTCCAATTTAAGGATAAGGGAAAAAAGACCTTGTCTCCTAACTCCAACTCCTCCAGACATTGAGTCATCCGATTTACCTTCTCTAACTCCTCACCAAGGGGTGGAGAATGATCCCGTAAACAACTACACTCTTGATCCCATTCCTTACATGAACCAACTTCCACCCATCGAAGGAGGCGACTCCTCGAAATTTAAGCAAACTAAGAGGATGTTCAAGTGCCTATTCCATTTTCTCTCCAAAAAGTAGTATGGTGTGCTATTCGCTGTGAGTATTGTTGTTTGTTCTAAAAACAATTTGAATCTTGTAATCTCAAGAATTGATCTCTATGTTAAGCTCTTATGTTTAAGATAATTTGGATGTTATGTTATGAACAATAACGGTTTGTTGCTATGTAGAATAATAGTGAGAAAATGAACAACCAACCACCTCTCCAAGCCATGGAGAGGTGTATAAATACCCTTAATGTGGCCGGCCTAGGTGGGCTTTCATGGGATTTCCATGGGCTTTTCCTAACTTAGCCTATTAAGGTTCCAAAAATAACTAAACGGGCTATCTACCGATATACATGGAAGTGACCGACATTTTTCGTGTTCCTAACAATCTCCCCCTAAGGGAGGTAACTCCATTTTACAAAAACTTAAACCTAGCATACTATGCTGAGTCTTTATTCTTGTGCTCGCAGACTTGAATTTACTTCATTACTTCATCTTGTGAATATGTTGTAGTGATCTTGACTTTTAGGCTGGAGCACATTCCTTTGACTTTAACTTGTATGTGAGTATGTGATCTTGAGCACTATGAGATCATCAACCAAGCATAATCTCTTTTCGCCATCTTGTAATCTTTTCCATCTTGTGAAACTTATGACTTTGGGACCGACATGCTCATACCTTTCTTGATTTGATAGCTTGAAAAGCTGTAATGCTGCATCTTTCTCGAAGTTCTTTAACTTTAACACTTCGTCGCTTCAAGAAGGACGTACGGTATCAGAGTAGCGGAAGTCTTGAAACATGTACTTGGGCTTTCATGATGTCTTTATGTTTGTTGGTCGGGTATGAGCATGTGGTTGTGAATCTTGTGAGTCAGCCGAAATCAGGTACCTTCACCTCCATCTTTAAGTATCTTGTATTAAAACAGTTATCAATAAAGCGGAGGGACGAATATAGCTTTGTCATTCGCACGTGTTTGGTTGAAGTAACCTTCTAATCTGTGATGATCGACGTATGATCAGGTAGATTCAATTTAAGAAGAATCTCCTTGATAGGATTTCTAGCTAAAGTATAGAATCTTTCTAACACATTTGCATTAGATTCATCAAACTCAGCATGTTCTCATTACCGAAACGTCTCAAAGCAGACAGCACGGTAAGAGTGAACCAGTGAGTTGCCGTCTCACCGATTGAAATAGAAAATTTGATTTGAAAAACAATCGACGTGTCACTTGCTAAAGTGATTTTGTGACATATCGAGAGTGTTAATCATTTTAAAAATTCATCATCAATTGTCAATTCATAACCTGGAACAAGTTTGATTCTTATAGACTC